>APFE031504438.1:29097-52827 GCA_000404065.3 Pinus taeda | reverse complement strand
ACCCGAGCACAGAGGATATCATGTCCACCAGCAGCTTGCCTACCTCATTGAAATTTGCATATGGGAAAGGAGGTGGCCCAGAAGGTTGGCAGTCTGCTCTCATGAAAGTTTTGGCAACTGCAGCAATCTCAATGCTAGAGAGCTTGGATCCCTCATCCAGCAAGTACTTTATGGAAAAGGGGTAGAGCAGTTGGGTTTTCTTGTAATTTAGCATCTGATTGATGGAATCAGGAGTAATGTAAAAGAGGATGCTCCTAGATGGAGACTTTACAGCTCTGATTTTTTGGTCATAATTTTCTGCACAGAGGTGAATGACTTCAGGAAAGACATTTACAGATGGCAAGAAATAGATAGGCAGATTTGACTCCGAGTTGCCATACATGTCACAGTTGTCCAAGTGACTGTTCCTCAGCTGGCAGAAGGTCTGCAGGTGCTTCCTCTCTGCCACAAAATCTACAATGAGGAAATCACTGTCCACAAGTGGCATAGCTTCAAGCTCCTTACTGGGTGGATTAACAGGAGCAACATCTAGAGTAGATGGAGTGGCCATGTTTTATATTTACTGGATATTTACTTGAGCTTAGGATTAGTGCAAAGGCTGCAGAATGTCCACTGAATTGTGTTTGAGAGTGAGCAGCTCTAAGAGTATTAGGATACTTTTTTACAGGGTTGATGAACTATGGGGCACTCTGTTTGGAAGAGACCAGAGTGTTTTGAGCTAATTAGCTGGTTTTTTCAAAGGGAATTCTGATAACAGGGATCAATGTGCAGTTATATGGGCTTTAGCCGGTAGCTCAACTTCTAAAATTGCTTTTTAATGGTGAATTTCGCAGAAGGGTACGGGTTTTTTGCAGAGCTTCATGGTGTAAGGACTTTACCAATTTTTTGGGTAGTTTTAGCAGATAATTTGACTGTGGGGAGCTTTGCCGAGATTTTTTACAGGAAATTTAGGAGAAAAATGGCACAAACATGGGTGAAATAGGTCGACTGTGGCAAATACCTAGATTTTTCAGTGCAGGAGGTGTCCAACTGGAATAATGGCAGGTAATTTGAGTTGACTTCAAGGGCGGAAGCAGCTTGGGTGAGAAAATTCTTGATTTTGGCTGCAAACGACGTCTTTCGCATGCACAACGCTCCGAAAACGACAAGTTAAAATGACACAAAATGGTCATTTCCCGACTTTTTATGCCAATTTTCCCTTTTGGCGCCTTTTCGGCGATGATGTTAGCATGACGTCATCGGTGGGTCCAGGTACGATACAGTGACGTGGCGGTTGACGTGGGTGGCTACGTGGCGGTGACACGGTGGCAGGGCATGTGGGCGGATGGATGATGTGGCAGCGACGTGGAGTAGCGGCGGCGGACGAGGGTGCTGATGTCACGCTGACGTGGGTATGACGTCAGCGGGAGGGGAGAGGCGGTAAGTGGTTTCCCCGGAGCACCCGTGGGCGGTAAGTGGTAAGAGGGGGGGGTCTCTGAACAACCCGGGCGGTTGACGCGTGGCGGGGGTACGGCGGTGAAACCGCCAATCCCCCGGACACTAAACCTTCGGTCGTTTGCTGATGAGATCAACCGCCCACCGTTAGATATGTTGGGCTGGCGATCGAACGGCTAGCGGCGTACATGATGTGACAACGGCTTATTGGCCGCGGGGACCCGCCGATTAAAATAATCGATTTAATATATTGTGCGCGGGGTGGGTTTTCAACTTTGGTTTCGGGTATAATGTATTCGCGCCCACTTATAAATGTTTTATTTAAAAAACATTATAACCAATGTATTAGCGTGGAAGGGTAATGAAAGGGTTTTGAAGGTGGAGACCATGGGTTTTTGATTTTTTGAGCAAAGTTTTTGATTTTAAAACCCATAGTTCAGGGTAGTGGAGGGTTAATATTAACCCCTGATGGATTAATATTCCCCAAATCATGACTATATAGCTATATTGCTAGGGGGAGGGTATTTACATAAGCTTTTTGGGATTTTCACATAGTTTTTGTAAAATTAGGGAAGGGAAGCTTTAGGGAGCTAGATAATACATTAGTTGTTAATATGACATTGTGAGGTGAGTGTGTAGGGGCAAATGCTAAGTTTTAAGAAGAAAAACTTAGGAATGGAAGATGAGGGAATTGAGAGTAAATATTTTTACACAAAAAATGTGGCTTCTTTCCCTTGACTGAACTTCCTAGTTTGACCTGGTACTTTGTCATGGAATGAAGTGGAACAGGACACTTGAGCAGATCCCAAGGTCCTTGGGGGATGTTAATAAATGATGTTTGGGAAAAAAGGGTAATTAGACATGCTTCCATTTTTATGTCCTCAAACCTCTGCCATGGTGCCAATACCCTGAATGGAATGAGTCTTGCTCTTGATAAGCCAACTGGTGATGGCCCTCCACTTCTGCAACCTTACACTACTTACCCAACCTAGTAACCTTAACATTTTTTCCTCACTTGAAGTATTTGCACTTCAATTAGCAGACCCTGATTGTTCTCTTTTTCTTTTGACTGCCCTCATATCTAAATCTACCCTTATTTCTTCCAAGGACCCAGATTAAGAAGTTGGGCTCCTTCATTTCTCTACCTAGCTAGTCATCTGCCAAGCTTGAGCTGTTTGGACAGGAAACATTCTCTATTCTGCAACAAGCAATTTAAACATGGTATGGTCCAGATTAGACTGTTGGGCCATCCATCAAGTATGATTAGCATCCATATTTGTAGACTGTGTTACTCCCACAAGATAGTAGTGGCATTTTGACTGGCCACTTTCTTGGTCCTTAGTTTGGGGTTCATTTTCACTTTTCTTTTGACCATTTGATTTTCCTGCCTTTTGATTATTCTTTTAAGGCATACCCTCTTTTCATTTTTTAGTTTTCCTAGTATGTACACAAAATATGGAACCTTTGCAGCCTGCAATGATGAACATATTTAGCCCTTCCACTATCAATCATGAAAGATGAAACCTATTGGTATAGGAACCTAACACAACATATGGAGAGTACAATAGTAGCATAAAGGAAAACACAGTAAAAAATGTATGAAGGAAGTTAGAGCATAACCAATGAATTCTAAGTAATCATACATTCATACCACTGTAAGTAATGAGAAGAGGAGCACCATAAGACATTTTGAACATTGAATTCCTTCTGAATCCTGAGAAGCAAAGCCAAACACTATATTACTTAAAACCGAGTCTTACACAAAAGCACCATATGAGAGTTTTTTACAAAAAATTCCAACCCTTTGTGCATTACATCCTCTCCAATATATAGAGTTCATTACATGACATAGATTCCTTCTCCATCATGAGGGGAATTCTAATTCATCCTTCTATGCAACCTATTGATACTTAAAACTAACTATTAAATGCAAATGACAGCTAACTAGCAGTCCTAGAGACCTAATACAACTAGGAGTGTAACTCCTTATTATGACTACAACAACCTTATCTAAAAATTTAAAGCATTCTTTGACAACTGCAACCTCATGAAGTCAAATTTGATGAAGCCTCCCATGTTGCCACCTGACTGCTGATGACAAACCCTAGAAATTAGAGAACATGTTTCCTTGTTTTTAGGTTTAGGATCCTTGAAAATTGGCACGTGGGACAGAGCCCTTATCTTCTCACTCATGATATATTTTATGAAACTGAAGGATTTTTTTGTATTCCATGTTGTCTAAAACAAAATGAGATAGGTTATTTTATATGGAGATTTGGTGAATTGAAATCTCCTTCAAAATTTCAAAATACCTTTTCCTATGACCAGAAACAGATCTTGAAAAAGACTGCTAAAACCAAAAGCCAAAGCTTGTCTTTCAGCAGTTTTGTAGCGTAAGGTTAACCATAAATTCCTCCCACCTCAGAACACATTTTAAGAAACTGAAAGAGGTTTTGTAGAGTGGTATGTGAGAGAGGAAAGCCTCTTTCAGTTTTCAAAATTGAGTTATTGCCTGCTCAGTACCCCTTTTGGAAGTTGACTAGTAAACGCAGAAAACAGAGCTTTTTATGCTGAAACATGCTCTTTTAGGGGTTTCGTAGCACGCTACGAAAACTCTTATTTCAGTGATTTCGCAGTGCAAAACTAGTTTTTTACCCTGTCTATGCTATGAAAATGTGGATTCGTAGCAAGTTTCAAAAATTTTCCAAAATGGCTAAACACATGACTTTCAAAACATGATATGAGATCCGTAAAGTGTAAAACAAGGTTGTTGAGCTTTATTTGATGATGGAAATGAGACTCTAACCCTATAACTTAGACTTTAAAAACCACAGAAGCGACTTAACCACCATCTAGCATTATGACTTAGGAACAGATGTAAAATGCGAACCTTGGCACAAGCTTGACACATGGAAATAATGTGTGATGTGGGACCAATGATGGGCGAGAACGGAGTGTTGACCCTATTTGACCATACCAACAAGACTCTTTTCTAGTTCTTAGACACTAAGGCAACCGTGGAGAGACTATACCAAGGATAACACCAATCCTTTGGAATAGAACTGATGCTCCGAATTTAGAAATCATTTCTTAAGTGATAACAGATTCATTGGAATTACTTAAGGTAGAGATATGCGTAGAGTGTAAAGGATTGCACTAGAGAATTTTGAAAGATGGAAATAATGTTTTCTATATCCCAAAGAAAATAGACATACTCATCAAGTATGTTAGGGGCCTACACAACGATCTTTTGAAGCAGGTGATGTTGTTCAAACTAAAAATAGTGGATGAACCTTATGCATAGGTAGAGTACATAGATAACATTGTCCAAAAGAGAGGGAAATAAAGTGGGTCAAAATAGAAGTAGCATTAAGAATATTCCATGGATGGGAAGAAGAAGTGTAAAAGGAGAAATTAAAGATGAAAAAACCAAAACAATTTGTGAAAATATCCTAGCAACCACTACAACCAATATAATATTGATGGTCATATAGAGGGGAAGTGTTAGAAGTTGCATCTATCGAGCAGTAAAAAGGGTCTTTTTCACCTCTATTTACCCTACATTAATTGTCAATCTAGGAATGATTTGTTACCTCAAAGAGTGTACTCAGTTTGAGGTGGTCATTTGTCAGAGTAATGCTAGTAGTATAGTGCTCTAAATACAAGAGTAAACGGATGCTTGGAATAAAATCTACTTACAAAAAAGAAACCTAAGTCTCAAATCATGCATTCAGAAAGCTATAAAAATTTATCAATCAATGGTATAGTAATGGTAACTCTTCCCTCTATAAACTGATGCAATTAGAAAGCACTCAAGGAAAGGATCAACAATCTGGGAACTAGACAACATATGTCGATGTTCACTACAGTCTCAGATCGTCTGCACACCAAAGCGATGATAACTAAAATGACAGGAAATGGAACAACAACTAATTTTATAAACATGATTGAACATCAAAATCTTAACCTATAGAAATGAATGCAATAATAATTATATCCTACAGGAATTAAGTAACAGTATTTACTTTAGAGATCAATTGAACAACAAACAGAAATGGAACAACAAACTAATAGAAATAAAATGTAGAACAAGAACTTAGATCAAATATGAATGTACAACAGACGAGATTAAACACATGACACTCTTAATATTAAAAGGAATAATAATCTGAGCTTCGATACAACAAGTATGAATCACAACTATAAAGTAACAGCAATTGTGATCACAATGGAACAGAAATCCCAAATGAACAACAATCACATTTTAAGAATAAACCATACAGATGTACCAATTTAGGAATATACAACATTGTTAATTTGTAATCGAATAGCAATGGAAATTTGTAAGGAACGACAATGTTATATCAATTGTCAAAAGGAGAAACAATGCGATATAAAGTTAGAATGAATAACATAGCATTCTTATTGCAGGGAATAACATTACTTAGTCAAGTATATAATAGAGCTAATATGTAAAACAACAAAGCACGTCAGATTACTGAAGAGAGTAAATGGAAGAGATCAAACCACACATAAATCAGAAATAATGGTACAAGAGCAAGTGATCCACCAGTGCCAGGCCCTTAGCCTCCAGGGACTCACTGCTTAAGGTTACTCCAGAATCAAAGATAGAACAACAACAATATTTATATATTAAAAAGTCAAACAAAGCTACAAGGAATCACTCTTCAAAGAGAGTCGATGATCAAAGTTTCAAGTACCAAGAAGAATTTTATAAAAATAACAATAGTTCACCCCCCATGCTAACAATGTTGCCCCTTCTTATAATAGCTGAGCAGAGATATCAACGATACAGAAGATTGTTAAGGTAGTGATCCCTTAGGATCAAAGGATCCTGAGGGATTCACCAAACTGTTAGTTCTCAGTTATTCTCTTGTTCTCTTGCATTGATTGGGTATCTCCTTTTCCTTTTCCTGGCTGTTACACTCCAATTTGGATCGCCTTGTTTCAATGCGGTTCCCTATCAAAGGGGCACCAATTAACTTTGTCTTTTCTTTTCCTTTGGGATGGAAGTCTTCTGTTTTATCCACTTTGTGCATAGAAAAAAGGTAATTATTAGCTATTTCAAGTTACATATGAATCTTCTAGATTTTATCATAATCTATCGTCATAGACCTAGCTCATGATGTAAAGAGGTTATGAGTTTTGAAGAAAAGATGACAAAGTAAATGAAAATAGCATACCTTCTTCAGTGCTCAACACACCTCCCTCGTTACCCTTTTTCATGCCCTCATGAAAACATTGTAGTGGACATGCAAGGAGATGAGGGTGTATGCTGGAGACGGGATCTCATGAGGAGGTCTATAGCCATGATGCCTAGCTAGGTGCTCAAAAAGATATCCTATCTGGCCCTTAGGAATTTCATATAAGGCTTGGCATCCTGGTGTAGGATGCCAAATGACCAAACTTCGGGGCCTACAGCCTAACCAAGATGGCCCTTCCTCAAAATAAGGTCACCATAGGGGCCCAAGTGATCAGAAGCTAACTTAAAGTTCTCATAGTTAAACGGTTCCCTGTGTTGGATGTTCAGATTAGAAGTCTAATATTGGAATTTAGCGGTTGTAATAGCAAGGTCTTTGATGGTGAAGAAGTATTCTATCCCTTTCCCATTGATTGTTGTATGAAAAGGTCTTAATGCTTCAATCACACCCGGAGTCCTCATTAGGTTCCTATGTTTATTCCATAACTGCAATGGATCTCTGGGCTCAGCTCTCACCCATACGTCTAATCCATTTTCTTGTCTTGCAAAGGCATTGTAGTCTTTAAGCCATTTTATTTGATTAACTCAAAAAGATATGAATGCCTGCAGTTGGACATCCGCAATGAAAGGGCTGGGATTCTGCTTTGTTTCTCGATCTAGCACAAGGTTGTGCAAATAGAATTCACATAATAATCTTTGAACCTTCACCCCATAGTGCTTGCAACAGTTTATGAAGTCATCAATAGTGTTTACTTCTATAGGGGCTCCTGCTTTGACAACTTTAATTTTCAGTTGCAAATATATTTCCATTAAAAACAAAGTATAATTCCTAGCAGGTGCTCTACACGCTAGAACGTCAGTATAAAAAGAGCATAAGGTATCCATTTGTTTGATGACTACATCTAGTCTATGAGTTACCTTTTTGACTCTTTCTTATTCCTTTTGCCATCCTTCAAATTCTTGACTTTCAGATAAATTGACATCCCTTAACTATTGTTGTAATTCTTCATACTTTTGTCGAGAGATAGTCTATTCTGTAAGTTTCTCTACTGCTTTCTGGGCTTGCACGAAACCTTCTCGCAGAGTTCTTGTCCTCGGGTCACTATCCCACAAAGTAGTTGTAAGAGGGAGGTTTACTTGAATCTTCTTATTGCATCGTTCTATATTTATGGTTCGAATTTCCTCAGAGGATTGTTTGAATTTCATTGTCACAGGCCATTATGTTATCTATTTGTATTTCGACATGGGCAACAACCAAATGTTGTTCCTTTTGGTTTTGAATGGCGAGCTGGACCTGAGTCCTCTTAACGATTTTCCTAAGGGGTTTCACCAAAGCGGTTGCATGCTTTACCACGGGGTCCTTTTTGCTTTCTTCCCCATCTTCAAAATCCTGATTTGTTGTTGAAGTCGTGCTATTACATTAAGCAGTCTCTGTTTTTCCTTTCATAATCTTTTGATTTCTTCTATTTTATTAGAAGGAACAGCCATTTTCTTACTCAGGCTTGGACTTTCTCCTTGACCAATTTCTTGATTTTCTTCTTGGGGTGCTTCCTCATTATTCTGCTGATCGGGTTGTTCATGGGTAGAAACCCTAGCTTGTTCTGCTATTTCCTGGGTAACTTCTTCTTCCCCCCCTTCTTCTTCATAAAATTCTTCTGGTGTATTCAAACTTGGAACAAATTGTTCCTCTTCTTTATCTTCATCATTTTTCTCTCCGAATACACTTTCATCATGGCCGAAGTGATTATCTTCTTCTTCTTCCTCATCACACAATTCTTCAGATGCACTCTTATCATGAATAGAGTTCTCCTGCGGTTCTTCTTTGGTGTGGAGGTTTAGTGGGCTGAGAGGTTGAGTACGTTTGCCCATATTGGCCAGAATCCGGGCCAATTCATCTTCTCGCAGCGGATTTTTCAATGTGCTTTCCTCATGTTGCTCTGTTTCTTCTTTTGCCTGACCAGATTGCTCGGTCTCTTCCTCTATTTCTCCCTCATCATTTTCCTTCAATTCTCTTTCGTTCTCTCCTCCTTCCAATTGCGAGGTTGCTCATCCCCTGAATCATCTATCTCGACCGGTTAACTGGCGTTCCCTTGGGAATTTTCCAGCCTTGCTCTGATCCATGCCAATCTAATGGATTTCCTTTGTTTCAATGGTCTATTCGATGTACTTGTAGCCTGTGTTCATTTGGGGGTTGGCAAAGCCTGTCCCCCATCTATTGTAAAAAATATTTCTTCCCAACTACTCTGTTGCTGAGCAATACTGTAGCTAACTATCAGTTGTATCAACCCATGGTGACTTATTACCAATTCTACGTGACGAGATTCCTTCATGCTTTGGGCAACATCATGTAATAAAGAATTTAAAAACGTAGGAAAATTCACAGTGCATTTTTGTTTTAACACAACTAAAAGTTTAAGGTGGCGTGGTCTTACCACGTATTTTCTGCCTTCAAAGGTGATGTAATTTTGGATGATTCTTGCCAATTCTACCCACGGTTCTCCCAAGGCTACTGGTAGAACTCCCTTTCCTCTTTGAGTCATGTTCTGACCTTCATCTTGGAATATTTTTATGGCATCCCGCAGTCTTACCTTCTTATGAGTCCACATAGATCTAGTGGTTGGCACTCCTAAAACCTCTGCAATTATGTCATCAGTGACTGCTATCTGTCTCCCTCTTACCGTGGAGTGATATTCTTGCAGGTTCTACAAAAATTCAATTGCCACAGTCTCGTAGGATTGTTGTAGATGATTGAGATAAACTATCCATCCTACCCTTGTTAGGATTTCTCATGCAGCATCAGAGACTATCAACACTTGTGGTTCTCTACGAATTGATCTTCCTCCCATGCTTAGCACACTCTAAAAACATAGAGAAAAGAATGGAATAGTAGGTTGTTCAAGCTGTGAGCAACCACAGAGAAGATGACGAAACAACAAGCTTGTTCAAATTTCAAATTGTTGCTAATTGTGGCAGAGCATAATGTGGAAATAGATTTGGAACAATAAGCCATGCAAATTGGAAGAAAATATACCATTAAGCCTTGCTATTCCCGAGTAAGAATTCTCTTAATGATAGATTGACATGTATGGCAGTGAATTATGCGGTCACCTTCTCCCCCCCTGTAATGTGATAGGTCATCCTCGACCGTCAAATGAGGGAGCGACGTGCTGGACTGCCATGGTACAGAGTCAAAAAGGAACAACATATACCGAGATGCCATGTTTACAAGAATGAGCACATTGCCAAAATCGAGGTATATAATAGAATCACTTAATAAATAAGAGAATGTCTTGATATGATGCAAGATTTGGAGGATAGGACAGCTGACATGCACAAAAAGCTCGATGTAGTAACTATCAACTTTTTCCATCATGATTGATTGTAATAGATTTCATGTATTAAAGATTTGGAGGAATTATGTTCATAATCTTATTTGACCCATTACAAAGATAGAAGAAGGGTTTTATAACTGCTATTGGTGTATAAAGAATGTCATAGCTCTGTTGCTCACAGGTGTCCATAACCTTGACAGAGTTGTTTATTTCACCCATGGAACCATGATCCTTTGTGTATGCTTAGGAAAGTGCCGTGGAATGTCAGAATGGAGGCCATTATGTTGGCTTGGTAACCATATAAATCATAATGCCATTCACTAGGAAGGAGTGAAAGGTGGGCAGGCCGGCTCGTGATGAGACCTCCTGTTCCAAGGACTTTTTATTTTTTCTAATGTGCCTCTTGGATCATATCCCCAGTGTGGTGGCCATAGTGGGAATGCCACTTCACTTTCTTCCTTGTGATAATGATAGGCTAGCTCTTAATGAGACCCCATATCCTTCATCTAACAAACCATGTTAGCAAATTATATAAACATTTTTCTTTTATTTTTTCTTTTATAAAGTACTTTTCCTATTTATACACACAGGGTGGTTCAGCACTCCTTAAGAGTAGGGATGGTGGAAGAAGTCTTAACATGTCAATAGAAAAATATGCCCTTTGTTCTTATTCCTTAATAATGATCAAAGAGGATTATGGGAATTTAGAAGGAACCATCATGATAAAGATAACCAATCATATTGGTATTAGTAGAACAGTGATAGCAAGATGATCAATAGTTGTGTCCTTTCTTCTTTTCTCTTATCAATTCAGAGAAATTTCTTGTAAAGATAGCAACTTTTATGTAATTTGTTGATTTCAGTATCCTCTAGTTTTTGTATTCATTGCATAGGTGTATAGTTGTGTTTAAAAAGTGATATAAATCATAAAACACACAAAGAAGAAAAAGATAAAACAAGTACTATGCACAAAATCGCAAGAAAAAGGAAAGAAATACTTGAAACTACTGTGCATCAAGAAGAATCAACAGTAAAGAAAACAAGCGCAAGCAAAACAATGCGAAAATGTTGTCCTTTTGAAAAGGAACAGTAGAAAGATGCAATTGTTGTTCCTTCAGAAAAAAAAGGAACAGCAGAAAATGCGGGTGCTATTTCTTTGGAAAAAGGAACAGCAGAAAACGAAAGTGATGTTCCTTTAGAAAAAGGAACAACAAAAAAATGCAAGTGTTGTTCCTTCAGAAAAAGGAACAGCAGAAAACAAAAATGTTGTTCCTTCGGAAAAGGAACAACAGAAAACGAACATGTTGTTCCTTCGAAAAAAGGAACAATAGAGAACGAAAAAGTTGCTCCTTTGGAAAAAGGAACAACAAGAAACGAAAATGTGTTCGGAAAAAGGAATAGCAGAAAATGAAAATGTTGTTCCTTTGCGAAAAGGAACAGCAGAAAATGAAAATGTTGTTCCTTCGAAAAAAGGAATAGTAGAAAATGAAAATGCTATTCGTTCAGGAAAAGGAACAACAGAAAAATGAAAGTGTCATTCCTTTGGGAAAGCAACAACAAAAAGGTGGAAATGTTGTTCCTTTAGAAAGGAATAGCAGAGTGCAAAAGTATTGTTCCTTGAAAAAGGAACATCAAAATGGTGAAAATGTTGTTCCTTTCAAGTTGTTCCTTTTGAAAGGAACAACAATTTGCAGAAGTGTTGTTCCTTGAAAAAGCAATAGCAAAGTGGTGAAAATGTTGTTCCTTTCGAAAGGAACAACAAAGTGCAAATGTTACATAACTGCAAAATATATTCAAAACAAAAGAATTATGTACAGTGTGTAAGAGTAGTTGAATTACTTAATGAACCAAAGGTGAGGAAGATTTCTCTTCCTCAACTAGAATCTGCATGTCGGAGTCTTCGCGGAGTTGTTGGTAGAAGGATTCTCGAGTAAGTGGTTTGTAGTATAATCGAACTTGGTGGCCGTTTGCCTTAAAGGTATTTCCGGATCCATCAATGGTCGTCAGAGTAATGTTGTTATTATCATGTACCTTCTAGATTTCGTATGGTCCCAGCTAGTGAGTCTGAAGTTTCCCCAAAAAATCCTAAAACCTAGAATCGTATAGGAGCGTCCAATCTCCTTCGCGGAAGACTTTCTTTTTAATGAGGGTGTCGTGCCATTTGGCTCACTATTGTTGGATTAACGTAGTATGTTCAAGGGCAGAGAGCCTGATTTCATCTAGCTCATTCATCTGCTATAATCCATTAATCTGGGCCTCGTCTAAATCTAGACCGACTTCTTGTGCTATTCGCAGTGTCTGTATTTCAAATTCTATTGGAAAGATGGGTTCCTTTCCAAATACTAGCTGGTATGGTGAATAACCGATAGTACTTCTCCATGTTGTTATATATGCCCACAAGGCTTCTAGCAATCTTGTAGCCCAATCCCATCTGTGTGACGCAATGGTTTTTGTCAGTGTTGCTTCTATTATTTTTTTCGTGCTTTCTACTTGACCATTTGCTTGTGGGTGGTATGGAGTAGTCATTTTATGCTGAATATGATAGTTTTTTAGTGTTGTAGCAATTTTATTACCAGCAAATCTATGGTCCTCCATCCATAATTATATATCATGGGAGACCATATCGCAGAAATATGTGGAACAGGAACTGTATGATGGAATCCTCTGTAGCTCTCGGCAATGCCTCTGCTTCAACCCATTTGGTGACATATTCTATTGCTACCAAAATGTATGTTTTCTGATTTCATGATGGGTTAATTGGACCAACAAAATCGAGCGCCCATCATTTGAATGGTTAGATAACTAGCTGTGGGTTCAGGGGCATTTCATCAGACTGCCCAGGGCGTC
The DNA here is from genome assembly GCA_000404065.3 of Pinus taeda. NCBI lineage: Eukaryota > Viridiplantae > Streptophyta > Pinopsida > Pinales > Pinaceae > Pinus > Pinus taeda. The sequence goes on along the minus strand of APFE031504438.1, from coordinate 39,993 downwards.
CCGATCTTTGGTAGCTGTCACAAGCTTGAACAAACTTCTCTGCATTTTTGAAGATCATGGGCCAATAATACACTGTTTGCAACACCTTGTGACCAGTTCTCCGATCTACGAAATATCCGTCACATGGTCTGTCATGACAAGCTTTCAAGATGTCAAAAATTTCATCTTCACGGATGCATCTCCTGATGTGCATATCTTCCCCTATAAGAAATAGGTAGCCCCTAATCCAAGAAAATCGAGTACTATGCTGGACAATTGGCTTTTGTTCATTGGGGGTTAGATGTTTCGGTAATTTTCCTACTGTTAAAGAATTCATGACATCAGCATATGAGGCTATTTTAACTAACAACGAACAAATGTTCATTTGGAAATTGATCTTCGACCACTGCTGCATCCATTGGTTTTGGAATTCGTGAGAGAAAATCAACTACAAGATTTTCTTTTCCAGGTCGGTTCTTTATTGTGATATCGAATTCCTACAATAAAATTAGCCATCTAGTTACTCTACCGTTTGTGATTGGTTTATTCGCTAAATATTTTATGGCAGAGTGATCTATATATAAGATAACAAGATATCCAGTGATATAATGCCTAAATTTATTGACGGCATGTATTACAGTTAAAAATCCCTTTTTAGTCATAGTATAGTTCAATTCAGCAGGAGACAAGTTCTTGCTAACATAATAAATCACATATGTTTTTTTTATCTTCTTCCTGCCCAAGGACTGCTCCAATAGCCGTGTCTGAAGCATCTGATGAAATTTGAAATGGCAGGTCCCAATTTGGTCCTTTGAGCACTGGGGCCATTGACACAAGCTTTTTCAAATCCTCAAAAGCGCAATCACATTTTTCTGTCCAAACAAAGTCAACATTCCCCATCAGTGCATATAAAGGTGCAACAATATGAGAAAAAAGTTCTATAAATCTTCTATAATAACTAGAAAATCCAAGAAAACTGCATACCTCTGTCTAAGTGGTAGGAGCAGGTATTAACAAAATTATTTGAATTTTGGTCGGATCTACCTATATTCCAGTTGCTGAGATATAATGGCCTAGAATAAGTCCTTTAGTCATCATCATATAGCATTTTTCATGGCTCAAATAGAGCCTAGTGGCAATGCATCATTGCAACACTTTTTCTAGTGTGTCCAATGGTGGGTCGAAATCATCTCCGTATGGTGTAAAATCATCAATATATACTTCGATCCCTTCATTTATTAAATCTGAAAAGATGCTAAGGATAACCCTTTGAAATGTGGCAGGGGCATTGCATAGGACAAAAGGTAAAACTTTGTAGGCAAATGTTCCCCAAGGACAGGTAAAAGTAGTTTTGTCTTAGTCTTCAGGGGAAATCTGAATCTGATTGTATCCACTAAAGCCATCCAAGAAAGAAAAGAATTTCTTTCCTGCTAACATATCTAACACCTGGTCAATGATGGAAGGGGAATGTGGTCTTTTTGTGTTGCTTTATTTAGCTCTCTATAATCTACACAAATCCTCCATTTTCCATTCTTCTTTGGCACCACTAGAAGCGGAGAGACCCATTTGCTATCGGAGATAGGGTAAATAAAGTTCAGATCTAAAATCTTTTGAAGTTCAGCTTTTACAATGTCTTTTAAATGAGGGTTAAGTCTCCTTTGTGGTTGGCGAATAGGTCTTGCATCCTTTTCTATGTAAATGTGGTGTGTACATAACCGGGGATCGATTCCTTTCATGTTAGGATAATCCCATACAAATGCTTCTTTGTATTTTCTTGGTAGTTGGATTAGCTTCTCTTCTTGTTCTGGAGTCAAATTGCCATTAACGTTTAAAGTTTTTCCCGGTGCAATTTCTACAGTTTTGCTATTTGATATAGAGTTAGTAGGTATTTTTTGATCGTGAGTGTCTTTGAAAGGATATTCTTCTAATTCATTATCAAATGCTACTTCTATCATATGACATTGTATGTGGGATCTAGATTTAGTCTGGCTGAGAAAGTTGCTAATGACATCATCCTCTATTTGATCTTTGAAATCGAGGGCATCTTCTATGGTTAATGGGGATCTAATATTTTCGGTGAGGTATAATACATGATGTTTGTTAGTTTTCATTATTGTGACACTTGGCTAGGATGGAGGATATAAGGCTAGATTCTTGATATTAGCCCCTCTAGTTATGGTCATACTACCTTGTCGGCAGCCAATATAAGCGTCAGCAGTTGCAAGCCAAGGTCTGCCTAAAATAAATGGATGTCCATCAAGTCGGTTTTTGAGATTTATTATTATAAAGTCGACAGGATACTCCCAGGAATCAACGGATACCATGACATCATGTAGTGTGCCTTCTGGCCTAACCCCAGATCGGTCAACCAGTTCTAATAAAGTGGAAGTTGGTTCTACTGATGTAATGCCCAGTTTTTGACAAGTGGTGGTTGTTATGATATTAATTGTAGCCCCTAAATCAACTAAGGCATTTGGAAATTTTTTCCCATTGATTTGTACTATTACTATTGGATTTCATGGGTCTTCATATTTAACGGGTGTTTCTTTTCCTGATAATAGGTCGGATAAGGTGCCAACAACTTGGAATGTTGGGTTATTTGTTATTCTCCTCGGTTTATTTATACATAGCTCTTTGATGGTTTTTGCATATATTGGGATGTCTTGGATGGCTTGGAGGAGTGGTATTTTTATGTACAGATTTTTAAGTTCTCCCAGAATGTCAAAGTTAGGATGTTGTATAGGTCAAGGTATAATCAATCGTTCTAGGAATGGAGGAGAATATGTGATTACTTGATCATGAGTTTGTTGTCTAATCACATCCTCTTCTTGTAGTGGTTGTTCTATAGGTAACTGATTTTCAACTTGAGCAGTTTTATCTCCCTCTGTTTCTTCCAGATCTTAATTGAAGGTCATTACACTCCCTTAGATCAGTTTCTATCTCTGGTGTTTCAATTATTTGAATGGATTGGACCAGTTTGTTATTTTGATTAGGGTTGGGTTGGGCTGGTAGTTGTGGTCTTAAGTTAGAGTAGGAGTTTTGTTGTAATGCTGGCAGTGTAGGTTGAGGGAGTAGAATGGTTCCTACTGGCTGATTGATCGGTCTTTTCCAGTTTGTTTGCGAGGCTTGACTCTGTGAAGTAGTAGGGGACAATTGTGCCGGATATACATTGTTTTGCCAATATGGTGAAGCATAGGGAAAATTTGACCAATTGGGTTGAATTGCTCGATTTGGCCATGGTGATGATGAAGGAAATGGTTGGTATGACCAATTTGAGAATGGAGGTTGATTTTGCCACATAGTATTATATTGCTGAGCATGATATTATGGAGGCTGAAAAGAAGAAGCCAGATCGGGAAACATACCTAATTGTCACGACTACCATTGACGACGCTGATTAAGTAGGTACACTAGTTCTCGCTCTTCTTCCACTTCCTTGTATACTGCTTTCAATCCAGGAAGTGAGGGACAACTCTCTGTAGAATGGTCTTTTGTACAAATGGCGCAAACTTGAACTGCATCTAACAGACACTCTTTGTGGCTGTGTTTCTTTCTGCATCTGGGATAGAAGATTGCTAAGTTTTCTTCTGCCTCTGCTTGTTTCTATTTGGCTTGCATAATATTAAGTTGCATTATCATAGTCCCCAATATGTTGGTTTTGAAATTTTCTAATAAATTTCCAATTTCTGTGTGAGTTACTCCTTCTGTAGAGATCTTGTTATCTCTTGCAAACCTATCATGTTCTGCTGGTTTTAGTCTTGTGCTGCCTCTTGAACTCCTGATACATATATCAATAATGTCAGCAAAATTTTCCTGATAAATATCTCCTTTTCCCATAATATTTAGTGTTTCAATCCATTGTTCCTTCATTCCTCTAATTAATGTTGTTTTTAATTCATTATTAGGTAAGGGTAATGATGCATAAGGAGATCTTTGAAGATTATACTGAAAATGTTCAACATACTGTTCTAATGTTTCATTTGGTCTAGCTACCATCTGAAATATTTCATCTTTTAACTCTTTAGACCTGTAATAGTCCTGATATTTTTTAGAAAGGCCTCTTTCATTTGATCCTAGTTTTTTATAACACCACCACCCAACCCCATAAACCATCTTAAAGCAGCGTCTTTTAATGTAGAGGGAAATAATTTCAGTTTCTGGGGATTGGTGGTATAGTCATATTGTCTACAAAGCACATCAAATTCAAACAAGAATGCATCTAGATCTTTTGATGTGATGCCATGAAATGTAGGGATATGCTGGAGAGGAATTGCGTTCATAGGAGCATTAGCTGCAGTGTCCACAATGGGATATTGTAGTGTAGAAGTTTTTGTGTTGGTTGGTTTTGGACCATTTGGTCAAATATGTGCCAATAATCTTATGGGATGTCTAGGAGGGTATTCTTAGGCTGACGAGGGGGAATGGCTTCAACAGGAATGGCCTTAACAACACTTACCTTATCTGGGATGATGAGAGTTCCTAAAATCTAGGGGAATTTTGGTTCTTGAGGTTCTTCGACTTCGTTATGGATGACTTTTGCAGCACTTCCCTTATCTGGGCTGCTTAATGGTGGAATTATCTCAATAGGAGATCTTGGTTCTTCAGTTTCCCTATTTTCTCCTCTCCCTTCACAGAGGTTGCTAAGGTTCTCTTGTTGCAATGATTTTGGGCTAGAATTCTCAATTTCTTGAAAATATTGCTCTTCGGTTTGACTATGCACCTAAGCAAAGGCTACAGATGGTGATCCTGTGGCTTGAAGGGAACTAGTAGGTTGTCAAGAAGCAACCTTTCTAGGTCCTACTAAAGGCTGAGATTCTGCTTTCTTAATGATTTCTTCTATAAAGGTTGATCAGCCAAGGGTCTCCGGCCCCTTAGTTTTATCCGACTTGGGTAGTGGTTTAGGATTCTTTTTAGGATTTTTCTACTTAGTCACGCACACAAATCAAATGCTAATTTCTACCCAAAAATAGCAACAAATCTGTAGGAAAATGGGCAGGGGAACAAGGCTATTACATGCTCTGTACGCAGGTTCTTGCCTTCCATTTTTAAAACCCAATTCTCTCCTAGCAAGTTCTTACACTACTCTGGAAAAGAACAAATGGCTACACTCTTCCCCAGAAAATATGCCAAAATGTCGAGCAGTAAAAAGGGTCTTGTTCACCTCTATTTACCCTACATTAATTGTCAATCCAGGAATGATTTGTTATCTCAAAGACTATACTCAGTTTGAGGTGGTCATTTGTCAGAGTAATGCTAGTAGTATAGTGCTCTAAATACAAGATTAAATGGATTCTTGGAATAAAATCTACTTACAAAAAGAAACATAAGACTCAAATCATGCGTTCAAAAAGCTACAACAATTTATCAGTCAAGGGTATAGTAATGGTAACTCTTCCTTTTGTAAACTGATGCAATTAGAAAGCACTCAAGGAAAGGATCATCAATCTGGGAACTAGACAACATATGTCGATGTTCACTACAGTCTCAAATTGTCTGCACACCAAAGCGATGATAAATCAAATGACAGGAAATGGAACATCAACTAATTTTATAAACAGGATTGAACAACAAAATCTTAACCTATAGCAATGAATGCAACAAAAATTATATCCTAGAGGAATTAAGAGTCTTTACTTTAGAGATGAATTGAACAACAAATAGAAATAAAATATAGAACAACAACTTAGATCAAATATGAATGTACAGCGAACCAGATTAAACACATGACACTCTTAATATTAAAAGGAACATTAATCTGAGCTTCAATACAACAAGTATGAATCATATCTATAAAGTAACAACAATTATGATCACAATAGAACAACAATCCTCAATGAACAACAATCACATTTTAAGAATAAACCATATAGTAGTACTGATTTAGGAATATACAGCACTTTTAATCTGTAATCGAGTAGCAATGGCAATCTGTAAGGAACAACAATGTTATATGAATTGTCAAAAGGAACAACAATGTGATATAAAGTTAAAATAAATAACATAGAACTCTTGTTGCAGGGAATAACATTACTTAGTCAAGTATATAACATAGCCTATATGTAAAACAACAAAGCACGTTATATTACTGAACAGAGTAAATGGAAGAGATCAAACCACACATGAATAAAAAATAATGGTACAGGAGCAAGTGATCCACCAGGGTTGGGCCCTTAGCCTCTAGGGACTCACTGCTTAAGGTTACTCCAGAATCAAAGATAGAACGGCAACAAGATTTATATATTAAAACATCAAATAGAGTTATAGTGGATCGCTCTTCAAAGAGAGTCGATGATCAAAGTTTCAACTACCAAGAAGAATTTTATAAAAATAACAATAGTTTGTCCCCATGCTAACAATGCTACCCCTTCTTATAATAGCCAAGCGGAGATATCAACGATACAGAAGATTGTTAAGGTAGCAATCCCTCAGGATCAAATGATCCTGAGGGATTCACCAAACTGTTAGTTCTTAGTTATTCTCTTGTTATCTTGTGCCAATTGGGTATCTCCTTTTCCTTTTCCTAGTTGTTATGCTCTAATTTGGATTGCCTTGTTTGAATGTGGTTCCCTATCAAAGGGACAACAGTTAACTTTGTCTTGTCTTTTCCTTTGAGATGGTAGTGTTCCGTTTTCTCCTCTTTCTGGATAGAAAAAGGGTAATTATTAGTTATTTCACGTTACATATGAATCTTACAAATTTTATCATAATCTCTTGTCATAGACCTAGCTCATGATGTAAAGAGGTTATGAGTTTTGAAGAAAAGATGACAAAGTAAATGAAAATAACATACCTTCTCCAGTGCTCAACAACATCTAGAGCTCAACCTAAAGAAAAAATAATATGCTAAGAAGAAAAATCTCATGGCAATTGATTTGTGTGATTTATTAGAAAACAACCCAAAGCTGAAGAGAATATTTTTTGTACATATCTACAAAAGGGAATGAACTGGAGTAGCCTTTAACCAAAACAATAGAAGGAAATGACCATAGAATTCCATATAAAGGTACATGTCAAGAAGATGAAAATTTGATGTTCTATTTGACTAATTATTATAGGGAAATTCTCAAAGTAGTAGATATGATCATGAAATTGGGACTAGAGAATTATGACCACCCTAGCCCATATTCATTAGGATCAGTCAACAACGAAACAAATATAAAGGTAACCAAATAGTGTAGAACAAAATTTTCTATTAGTATTGATTTTAGTGAGGAAATTGAGTTGGGTGTAGTTTCACTCGATGCTTGTGGAGTTTTATTTAGGATTCCCTATTTGTACATGTTGGATGTGGTCTTCATGTTCAAAGAAAACCAAATCCATATAATCAAGGGAGTGAAATACTTCATCATTAATGTTTAGAAGTGGAAATCAAAGATCTCATTGATAAGTTTCAACAATGCCAAGAAGCTGATAAATTTTAGCAAGAACTATGCTTTGCTATTTTTAAAAGAAATGTAGTTTGTAGAAGATTCCACAAGCTAACTCATACATGGACACGTGTAGTAGGGAATAAAGAAACTAACTAGAATAGTTGCTATAGGTATACATCATTTTCTTCCATGAGACTAAAGTGATACAATTGATGTGAGCATTGGAGCATGATGTTGGACACCTAATCATATATGGGTTCATGTGGAATGTGAACAAGCATCGGAGTCCAAGGGACCACCTGGAATATGAATCCAAGGGTCACATAAATGTATTGTAAATGTATATCATGTCAATAATATATGTAATATAATTCTTATCCTTCATAATCTACATTTTCCACGTATGTGTTTAACACAGTATCATAGCAGGTGTTCTCCTACCGTGCTCCAATTTGAGCCACTATTTTCTTGCGGCCTTCTTTTGTGTGTTTGGCGCTAGACCTAGGTGTTGTCTAGACTCTTCCAAATCAGCACAGGTCACCATGCAGGACCTAACTTTGGCTCTGTTCCCCCACTAAATCCTAGCATGTACGTTGGCTTTCTCTTTGTGTTGATTGAAGATCAAGGTTTTTATGCTACGTTGTATTGGCATTGATTTTTTGTGCATTACTCTACATTGAATTTTGTGAAGTTAGCCATTTCTCTTCTCATCTCAACCGTAAGAGTTGTCATTACCCTTCTTAACATTCTCTCAACCAATTCTACATTTTTGTCTGTCATGCAAACTTGTGTTCTACCCGGAACTATAGTCATCATATATATCAAGGCACCTACCTAATGGTATCAAATCGCTTGCAAACAGATCCATGTTGTGGCAATTCTATAAAAGATTTCTTAATACAGATCCTCATTGTGGCAATTATATATTGAATACATTGGATCCTTACCTAAATTCATACATTGAGAGGAATTCCGGTAATGTCATTTCATTAGGTACTCTAGTATGCAGAGATATAAATTCAATTCCATGAAGAACATGTATAGTGTGCAGTGATTGTGGTAAACTTAACCTATAATGAAAACAAAACCTGAAAACCCCTATTGTAGCATATCTGTGCCTACTCCTGACCAATGACATATCCATTCAGTTCTTGGCATTTGTCTCGTTGAATTTCTCTATGGTTTCTAGCATCGACACTAGTAGGCTTTGTTCAAAACTGTAGGAGAGAATATTTACGAACACTGGTGAATTAATTTGAAATCAAGAACTTCAAATTCCTTTGGTGTTCTGCGAACCAGTTGCACACAATCACTTGCATGATTCCTAATGAAGGAATTGTTCATAATCGCTCAGATCATGACTCCTCTTCTCCCTCTCCAAATGAAATTCCATGGAACATAATGAAATGTTGTCATCCATTGTTTAGCTAGTCATAGAAATATATCTCCTACTGAAATCAATATTGCAACAAACATCAAATAAGAAGCTTAGCTCCATTTGTCCAAGCTAGGTTATTACAGTATGACATAAAGGTTGTTCTGAGTTCTTCATCGTCTACCATGAACATGGAGTAGAGAGGAATATAGGATAATGCAGAGGACAACAATGACTGCAGATCTCAGATAAAAGAAATAAATTCGAGGTGCTAAAGGTGGTGGTGTTGCAGTCGCTCATCCTAACGGAAGCGCTGTATTTGTATATTTTTATGTGCACTTGGGCTACTTAGCATATCCCACACCATGTAGCAAACGATTTGGAGGGTAGCTTGGTTCATGCCCCATTGTTGGCTCTAATACCATTTTGTTTGTCCTTTAAGCTTGAGACAAGAATTAACATTTTGTTGAAGAAATCAGAATGGACACCAAGAAAATATGATGGGCATGCATTAGTATTGAATGTGAGCATTAGAAAAAATTGTGCATATATATACATTGGTAGAAGTCTGGAATCAGTGTGTTAAATTTGAGGTTCCTATTGGGGTGTGTGTTCACTCGCTTAACTCAAGAAGAAGGCCTCATTTGGAGTTCAAATCAACATCTTTAATTGTATAGTTCTTTGTCATTTTGTAATATCTAGACACATGATCAAAACCCTTATGTGCAAGAATACGATTCAGTGTGGCCCAAGTTGTTACCTGAAGTGTTGTAAGCAAGTATGTTGATATACACTTCTCATTCAAGAGAAATATTAGCTTCTAGACACGCTCATTTTGTCTATCTACATGGTATCTCATCTCTGCATAAAGATATTTCTATAAAACTTTATTGAACACTTGGTCTTTTCCTTTTCTCAATTTGAAATTTCATAAATCCTATAGCATAGGATGCGTATGGAAAGGCAAGTAGTGTGTCTAGTTCTTGATGTATGGGTTAGCTCTTGTATAATTGTCAGAAGGTTGAATCCCTCTCCATGGCCATCTCTACCTCTATTGTTTTAAATTGTTGCCGGTTGTTTATCTGTCTATTGAATTCATTATACTAGCACCAAAAGGTTTTATGTTTATCTGGACAAAATTGTGGTATAAAATCTTGTTTTTTTCTAAACCAAACTTTTGAGAGGGTCATTAGTTCCATTTCCATTTTATAGACATCAATCACTAATATTCAACGTTTTTCGTATCACACCTCTTTCTTATATCTAGTTTTGAGATTAGTAGTGGGTATTATACATCAGAATTGCTTTAACTAGTCAGCCTCTTGGAGCATATGAACTTGCAAACACAGTTGAAGAGCTAGGAGTTGGTTCGATCACCTTTCATTTACTTGACCTAGAGAAAAATGGATAGACTTAATGGATTATTAGATCTTTTCAAAACTATGATACGATCTTGATAACACAATCCAAATCAATATGGAAACTCTCTTGGATATTGATACCTATTTGTGAAATGCACGTGAAAAGATACAGTTTCTGCAACTAGAATCTTAGTTCTAGTAAGTGTTATAGCTCCAAATCTCACTCTTGAGGTTTGTGATGCTGCACTCATGGCCTAGAGAAACCCATCCTGCCAGACTTGGTCCCAAATTAAAAAAAACAGTGTTTTTTCCCTATACGCAACATTGCTCTGAGCTAAATGCGTGTATACGCAGGTCTGTGTATACACAACCCGCGTATATATATAAAAACACTTAAAAAAAATAAATCTCCTTAATTTCGGGCGGAGATCACAGGTTTTACCTGTTGATCACCTGTTAGTGCTCGTGGCCCAACTGTTCCCAATGAATTCCCAACTAAAAAACTACTTTGGGAGAAGTATAAAAAGGCTTCTATGGGAAGGTCAAAGGGAGGAGAGAAGAGAGAGAAAGATTGCTATGCTGAGATTTCCCTAACTAGGTCTGAAGATCCTTGTGCCTCCTGCACTTCCCCCATCCTACAGGAAACCCTTGTTTCCTTGTGTGTGTTGATGATTTCATACTACTTGAGAGATCATGGAGTAAGTCATGGAAGGAGTTTGTTAAAGGCTTGAGACTGGATGAATCCGGGAGACGGTTCTTCTTGGAGCCTGCGAAAGGACGACTAAGGTGAAATTGTTCCTTTTCTGTACTT
>APFE031504438.1:17445-29087 GCA_000404065.3 Pinus taeda | reverse complement strand
TCTGAGCTAAATGCGTGTATACGCAGGTCTGTGTATACACAACCCGCGTATATATATAAAAACACTTAAAAAAAATAAATCTCCTTAATTTCGGGCGGAGATCACAGGTTTTACCTGTTGATCACCTGTTAGTGCTCGTGGCCCAACTGTTCCCAATGAATTCCCAACTAAAAAACTACTTTGGGAGAAGTATAAAAAGGCTTCTATGGGAAGGTCAAAGGGAGGAGAGAAGAGAGAGAAAGATTGCTATGCTGAGATTTCCCTAACTAGGTCTGAAGATCCTTGTGCCTCCTGCACTTCCCCCATCCTACAGGAAACCCTTGTTTCCTTGTGTGTGTTGATGATTTCATACTACTTGAGAGATCATGGAGTAAGTCATGGAAGGAGTTTGTTAAAGGCTTGAGACTGGACGAATCTGGGAGACGGTTCCACTTGGAGCGTGTGAAAGGACAACTCAGGTTAAATTGTTCCTTTTCTGTACTTTCTTTGTCTATAATAAAAGAAACACATGTCCTTGTTCCTGACATAGATCTTCTTCATGTTATGATATTCATATTATGATTCATATGTGAATGGTTGTTTAATTGCATAACTAACTACCTTTCCTTATAATATGAAGTTGGTTTCTTTATGAAGTTTAGTCCATATACTGTTGTACTTTCTTGAATTGATTGTTTTGTAGGTCAAAGGAGCAAAGGAACTCCAAGAAGGGTTTGGACCCTGGAAGGCTCTTCTCGAACGTAGGACCTCAGGTACGCCCCCTATCGCAGAGTTTGCTTATAGTAGCATTATGATTGCATGGAATGTGTGTTTCTTTGCATAGACAACCTCCAGTCTACTAGGGTATTCACCCAAGACCCTAGGGGAGTTTATCCCACAACAGTAAGATGAGCTTTAGAATAATTTTCATTCTAAAAACACCCATCAATAGCCAGCAAGTGATGAAATTAGTAATATTTAAGTTGATTCAAATACACTACCTAATGAAGCAACATAATTGCATGCAGAAGCAAAAAATCAGCCTGCACTTCCCAAGCAAATCATCAAACGTTGAGAAGAGCTTGTCTGCAACAACCACAAAATAGGTCTTGGATATGACAAGGAGTTTTCATTCCATATTCCATATTACTCAAAGCCCATCTAGTTTCAGAGTGTTGGACTTCTTCATGACAGTTCACCTTCAGTTGTTTCATATTTTATTCTTCTTCCACATCAGCAACAAAAAAATGTTAAATGCCAACATTGTGACCAAGGTGGCCATATGAAAGATCATTTTTTTTATATTCATACATGCAAGCATTGTGGTCAGCATATTCATTCTTCACACAAATACTTCAAAAAAAATCTTCCAGCAAGAACAAAGATTCATCTTGGATGGATCGATTCTTGGCAAGGGACTTCAATAACCAAGAAGATATTTTTCTCATACAAGAGGATTTGTTCTTGAATATTGAAAAGTCTTGCAGTTGAGATCTCCTTATCTTCTCACCTTGTATCTCACAAGGGGGGAAGTGATGGTCATATATAGGCTTCAATGCCACAACTTTCCATACCATATTAAGAGTTGCATTCAAATATAATGATGCCCCTGAGCATGCTTTTGGTTGATGATCAACCTTAAACCATCTATGCAGGGTTGACACATCTATTCAAATAATTGGGGACACTTCCTCTAATAGAAGACTTCAACTTCTTTCCAATTTTGGAAGAGTTCTAGGAGTTTCATTCAACATTCTAGAGTTGGTGTTCATCCTTAAACCATCATAGGTTGGGGCCTCCCTTTTCAAGTTGATGTTCTCCCTTTTTATGTGGTGTGAGACCTCCCTTTCAAGTTTGAAGGTTTCCCTCTCCAAAGCATGAGGATAACTTACTCTAGTAGAAGACCTCAGCTTTATGCCAGATTTGGAAGAGTTCTAGGAACTACACTAGGCATTCCAGTGGTGGTGGTCATCCTTAAACCACCCCCTTATAGCAATAGTTTGGAGAGCACATTCAACCTAGTCCTACAATGCATTTTTTTCATTTTTTCTTATTACATATTTCTTATTCAACTCATATATACCCCTTTGGATTAAGGGGGGAATGTTGGACACCTAATCCTCTATGGGTTGGTGTGGAATGCGAACAACCACTGGAGTCCAAGAGACCACTTGGAATATGAATCCAAGGATCACATCAATGTACTATAAATGTATATCTTGTCAATAACATATGTAATCTAATGCTTATCTTTCATATTGTGCATTTTCCATGCATGTGTTTATCACATGAGAGATGGTTGTTATCACACCATTTGTTTGCAAATATTGGGTTATACAAGTAGGTCGTCATAGAAAACAATGAGGTGAAGAAGTAATTGGAACTACTATTGAAAAAGTGTGTTATTTGACCAATTACCTTACCATCTGGGTCACCCATTATAATTGTACCTAAGAACAATGGGACTTCGTCAATTCAGATTGATTATAGGGCATTAAAAAAGTTGTTCTAAAGAGTAGGCACCCATTAACTAAGCTAAATTATCTTCTAGATAATTTGAAAGAAACCAAATAATTCACCAACCTAGACTTAAAGTCAAGGTATCACTAGATTTGAGATAGAGAAGAGAATACTTGGGAAACTTCATTCAAAAGAAAACAAGGTTTATATGAGTGGTTTGTTATGCCATTGGTTTATACAAGTAGTTGAATATACACAAAATGAGATGAAGTAATTGGAACATCTATTGAAAAAACATGTTATTTGACCAAGTACCTCACCATCTGGGTCACCCATTATAATTATACATATGAAGAATGGGACTTGGTACATGCACATTTATCATAGGGAATTAAACAAAATTGTGCTCAAGAGTAGGGACCCCTTAACTAAGATATATTATCTTCTAGATAATTTGCAAGAAACAAAATAATTCGCCAAGCTATACTAAACGCAAGGTATAAGTAGATTTAATTTAGAGAAGAGAATACCTAGAAAGCTTCCTTCAAAAGAAAACAATGTTTGTATGAAGGGTTAGTTATTCCATTTGACTAATGAAATGCACCATCTATGTTCATGAGGTTAATGAATATTCTATTGAACCATTTTTTATATTCATTGTTATTGTCTATTTGGATGACATATTATCATATAGAGCTACCGAGGAGGAGCACATTTCACATTTATTGTATGTTCTAGAGACATTAAAGAAGCATAGTTTTATAGAAAAGTATCAATAAGTGTGAGCTCGCCCAACATTCTTTGATGTATCTAGAGTACGTGAGAGGTGAAGGAGATATGAATATAGATCCTACGAGGATGGAGGCCATCATGAAGTGGCCAACACCTACAAATTTTTCTGAGATTATGGATTTTAATGGGGAATAATAATACCTTTGGAAATTCATGTCATCATTATCACCAATAATAGTAATACTCCATGACATTAACATGGATGAAAAGAGTTTCGAGTGGGGAAATGGTCGACATAGGGATATTGAGGAGCTAGAGAAGAACATCAGTAAAATACTAATTCTCATGTTACTAAACTTGTAGGAGCCTTTCAAAATTGATATATAAGAAAGTAATTATGTTGTGGGAGAAATATTGATGAAGGGAGGAAGGAATGTATGCTATTGTTACGAAGTATTTCATGCAGAACTTATTAACTACCCTACCTACAACAAGGGGCTCTATGATCTAGTACATGGTTCTAAGAAGAGAAACACTATGTCATGGGAAAGGAGACAGTAATCGACATTAATCACTAGCCACTATAGTAATTGTGGGCCCAACATCTATTGTAACATAATAGGAATTACAAGTGGATGGAGTTTCTAAAACAGTTTCATTTAGTGACCATGTATAGGAAAGCCATCATAAACAAGATGGAAAACATGCTTTGTAGACCACCCATATCAAAAATAATAACTTAGGGAACTCTAATGCACATGGATCCTTTCACTCATAACACATATAAAGATGCATATATAAATTATGAATACATCAAGGAGGTGTTTTAGTAGTTGTAGAGCTAGATTCATGTGCATCATGATGAGAGCCGAATTGACTACCATCTCTAGAATGGGTTAGTTTATGGTTGTATAAGTTATTTGTTCTTAGAATTTAGAAACTGTAGCTAATGAGGGAGGCTCATACCTCTAAGTTTGAACAAAATTTTGGTGTCAGGATGAAAATGGAAAAATTGCAAAGTTATGTGTACTAGTCCAATATGTAATAAGATGTAGTTAGGGTCATAAGAGGTAGTTGGAAACCTTTGAGTAGCACTGAGAGGGAGGGGGAGGGTTAATCATTAGTGTGATATATATATAATTTTTTCCTTTTATTAACTTCACTTAATAAATCACATACATATTAGAAACAACTTATTAAACATGTGCATCACATAAGCATAACTGAAAAACATAAGAAACAATATAAACAATAAATAATGCACATAATTAAATCATTCCACATAAGGTAGAAGATTTTTGTTGGAAACCCTTTTGGGAGAAAAACCACCCAAATGCATTAAAAGCTCCTACAAAAACAAGTTTGAGAGGATCACCCACATACACTCCAGTAACATATAAAAACTTCTCCAAACAATCTTTACTTGAGGAGCTTCAATTCTAAACTATTTTGAATCATGCTTCTGATATCCTCATTATGCAACAATTAACACTAACAGACTGGAGCATATACACTCTCCAATAGATATGAAGAATGCACTACTTCTCTGTAGCCTTCTGGCTCACATAGACATTCCTTCTACTCCCAATCAACATCCACAAATCTCACAAGACAATAATAGAAAACATATAGGGTGAAATTGAGCTTGGGGCTAGGACCAAAGGTGCACAAATTGGACCAAATTAATCCAGTAACACCACAACTTATGCACTAAATTGATTCACATAATGAGAGGAACTTATCAAACCATTTGTGACCATTTTCACTTTTTCTTGAAGCCTCTAGGAATTTTCGAGCTAATTTCCTTTCAAACAACACAAGGAATGCAAAGAAAATCTCATGAAATCCCTCAATCACACTCTTGACACTACATAAAATTGACTAGAAGGTACAGTCTCTCTCACATGCCTATCTCCATGCGACTTGTACTTTTAAGTCACTCTCATGAGCCTGTAAGGGAGAGACTAGGTTAGAGCATAGTTTAAAACATCAAATCTTCAGTCCAGAACATTTGCCACCTTTTGGAACTTCTTCTCCAGCTCTTATGCAAGCCTCCAAGCCTCTGACATGTCCTCTGACACATATGCAAGTGGATCAAGGATGTGTCTCAAGTATTGTTGGAAAATTGACCTTCAAGGCTGTTACGTCCCTATAATACTAGTGATCCCCCATTATGATTGTCACTGTATCCCTTATTGTTATTTTCGAGCCTTTATGTTATTATTGCTAGGTCAGCTTTGGCTATATTGTGACCCCTTAGAATCCTATATATAGAAAGGAGGTTTTTTCATTTGTATCATCCAAGAATTATTCATTTGTGTAATGTAGAGGTCTCTCCCTCGAAGAGGATGAACTCTAAGGTGTTGATATTTATTTTCTATATCTTTGTGAGCTAGTTTCATAACATTTAGTATAAGAGTTTTGGATTCTAGGGTTTCACTGCTCCAAACAAGTTATCGTGGAATTTTCACTATAACTTTTTTTATGCGTAGTTTCAGATGCTGAAAAAAAAAACCATTCAGAATAAATCGTTCTAAAACTTAGGTCTGAACTTTAGATCTTGTATTTCTATATTTTCGGATATATGACCTGAGGAAGTTATAGTTTTTGCAGACTCCCGAATTACATCCTAAATAGGTGACCTTCGGAAAATCGTCATAACTTTATCTCTGGGCATCAGATTGAAATTTAGTAAGAATTTACAGAACGAAGATAGACTGTATTTTGTTTGGGTATAATTTTTAGAACCTAAGGTAAAAAAAGTAACACGTGGCACTTCGTACAAGTTTTCTATACAAAAAAACTATATAAGCAAGTCATCTTGGGAGGTGGGGCATAACTCTTTCTTGGAGAATCCAATTTTGATCAGATTGGTGGCATTGGAAAGCGCCAACAGAGGGATACTGTAGGCCACAATTTCAGACCTTGGAAATTTGAAATTACAGAGTTACAGTTGTTTCAATATTGAGCTCCTACAAAGTGAAAAAAGGTGTGTAGTTTTTTTTATTTTATTTTTTGCATACATTTGGTTTGAAAAAATAGTTTGAAGGAATTCAAAGGGCATAGAGAAGCATTATCAACAATAATTAATTCCTTGAAGAAAGAAAATGGAAACACCTAGTAAGCAACCTGGCATCTCTAGCATGACTCATGAGGAAGAGGAAGAAGTGCAACATGATATATCAAAATTACAAGACCAAGTGGTAAGATGGATGGTTTAAAGAAATACGTAGAAGCTAATATGTATGACACGGAAGCTAATAGGGATGGTTTAAAGAAAGGCGTAGAAGCTAAGATGAATGACATGGAAGCTAGGATGGATGGCGTGGAAGCTAAGATGGATTATTTAAAGAAAGGCATGGAAGCTAAGATGGGAGATTTGACAAAACTTCTACAAGAACTGTATACTAATTGTCAAAGGGTAGTAAAGGAAACACATGATGAAAAAAAAATGTTAATCATGATTTTGTAGACTCTAACATTGGATTGAAGAACCACCATGTTCCAAAGTTCAATATCAGGAAGTTTGATGGCAAGGATCCCACAACTTGGATACTACAGATGGAGAAATTTTGCGATCTCCATAATGTCCAAAACACACAAAAGGTACGCATTGTAACTTTATATTTGAAACCAAATTAGTTTGTATGGTATCGATGACTTTGCTCTCTTAAACAAACTGTCATTTGGGCTATTTTTATGGATGAAATGATAGCATATTATGAGGATACAAAAAGAAACATTTTTTTTTATCCAATTGATAAATCTCAAACAGAAGGGTTCAATGATGGAGCACATTGAGAACTTCCAAGAATTGAATGTATGGGTAAAAGATTTTCCAAAGGAGCATATGATTGATGTGATCATAGGGACTTTAAAGGATAACATCCATCATGAGGTTCGCCTTTGGGAACCTAATTCATTGGAGAAGACATTCAGGTTGGAAAGAAAAATGGAAAGCAAAATTATGGCAACAAGGAATCCTACCACTCACAATCATAAATATGGAAGTGTTGTTGCCCCTACCCATCCAAAACCTACAAAGTTGACAACACAATAATTGGAAGAAAAAGAGAAGAAGGGCTTTGTTATAGTTGTGATAGCAAATACACTAAAGGTCATAAGTGTGCTGAGAAGAAATTATTTTACATAGATTGAGAAGAGGAGTAAGAAAAGGAAGAAGAAATGTCAAAAGAAGAGGATATGCACTAGGAGAAAACCCTAGAGAAAGAAGAAATGAATCCAACCATATCTTGTAATGCATTGGCTAGAATTACCACTCCTCAAACTATCAAGATAGAAGGGAATATCAAGAAGAAAAAGGTAATAGTGTTGATTGATTCCTGCAGTACCCATAATTTTATTCATTGTAAGATAGCCAAGGAATTGAGTTACTTCCTATATCCAGCACCAGATTGTCAAGTGATGGTTGCAAGTGGATTAATGATAACTTGCTCTGGAAAGTGCCATAATATCAAGCTATCCATGAGATAATATGTATTGAATAGCCCAATGCTTTCCATTCCAATGGGTGGTGCTGATGTTGTATTAGGAGTCCAATGGCTACAATCCTTGGGTACAATAGCTTTTAGTTTTCAAGAAATTTTCATGAAATTTTCTTCAGAAGGAAATGAACTTGAATTAAGGGGTATCAGAGGGAAATAGGGAGGGATAATCAGCTCTAATGGACTGACAAAACTTCTAAAGAAAGAACAAAGAGGCATAACTGCACAATTATGTTAACTAGAGGTTCCCGCATAGAAATCATCTATTTCTCCAGATCTCCAAAAAATCTTGGACAATCATTCCAAGGTATTAGAGACTCCCAAAGGCCTCCCACCTATTCATGATCATGATCAAACTATTCATTTAATTCCAAGAAGTGTTCTTCCAAACATTAGGCCACACAAATATCCCTATGCCCAAAAGAGTGAAATTGAATGTATGGTTACACAAATGCTAGAGGATGGTATAATTCAACCTAGTCAAAGTTCTTTCTCTGCTCCAACAGTATTGGTTCACAATAAGGATGGATCATGGTGCATGTGTCCAGATTATAGGGAGCTCAACAAGAAAAATGTTAAAGATAAATTTCTCATTCCTATCATTGATGAATTATTGGATGAACTGCATGGATGAATTTACTTCACCAAGTTGGATCTTCGTTCAAGATATCATCAAATCAGAATGAAGACTCAAGACATTCCAAAAACAACATTTAGAATTGATGAGGGTCTTTATGAATTATTGGTCATGCCTTTTGGGCTTACCAATGCACCTTCTACATTTCAAGGTTTGATGAATTCCATTTTCAAAAGCTTTGTTAGAATATTTGTGTTAGTATTATTTGATGATATACTAATCTACAAGAAGTCTTGGAAGGACCATGTTGCACATGTGGGCAGGGTGCTCAAACTATTGGAGGAGAAACAATTATATGCAAAAAGCTCCAAATGTTTCTGTGGTGTACAAGAGGTGGACTATCTAGGTCATATTGTATCTCATGAAGGTGGTTAAGGTAGAAGGTGGTTAAGGTAGACCCTAGCAAAATTAAAACCATTAAGGAATGGAAACTCCCCACATCCATAAAGCATCTATGAGGATTTCTCAGGTTGACAGAGTATTATCGCAAGTTTGTTAAGAATTATCGGAGAATAGCAACACCTCTAACAACATTGTTGAAGAAAGATGAATTTTCATGGACTTGAGAAGCAAAGAAGGCCTTTGAACATCTTAAAGAGGCAATGTTCCAAGAACCGGTCTTAGGTACACTAGACATTAGAAAAACCATTATTGTGGAATGTGATACCTCAGGAAATGGAATTGGTGTTGTTTTAATGCAAGAAGAAAGACCCATTGCTTTCGAATGTCGTCCAATCAAAGGAAATTATTTACACAAAGCTATTTATGAGAAGGAAATGTTGGCAATACTACATGCACTTAAGAAATGGAAACCGTACCTAATGGAAAGACACTTCAAGGTAAAAACAGATCATGATAGCCTTAAATACTTTTTAGAATAATGATTATCTTCAGAAGAGTAGAAAAAATCGGTCACAAAGATGTTGGCTTATGACTTTGAAATCATCTACAAAAATGGGAAGCAAAATGTTGTGGCAGATGCACTCTCAAGAAAGGATGAGGATGCGGAAGAATTTCTTTGCACCATTTCTATTATCCAACCAAATTTGATAAACGAAGCAAGGGATGAATGGAAGAATGACGAAGAAGTGTGGGCACTCATTAAACATTTACAGGAAGATCCCAGTACCTCTGATACATTTAGACGAAAAAATGATTCATTATGGTACAAAGATTGATTATAATTATGTAACAATTCCCAACTGGAACAAAAGATTCTTAGAGAATTGCACAACTCTCCCTTAGGAGGGCACTAAGGATTTCTAAAAACTTACCACATGGTTAAGAAAGAATTTTTTGGGATGGCCTTAAATTGGATGTTCAAAATTTTGTGGTGGAATGTTTGGTTTGCCAACAAAATAAAGTTTAAATAATTAAGACCCTAGGTGATTTGGGCATGGAATCCCCACAAGGCATGTTTTGGGGCTCAAAGCCCAAGTTTTGACCAAATCTTGTTGTAAAGCTCTATGAATTGTAGGCACGGGGCATGAAAGTATTATAACATCATAGGGTTTTCCACCCTACTTTTGTAATGTAATGTTAGCGGGATAGACCTACCCATGGTATGCAGACCATGGAATTGTATAAATAGAGCCAGGCTCTAAGTGTAAAAGAGAGAGAACAAAAAATAGGAAGAGAGTCTAAAGAACTAAGTGAAGTGTGTCTTTGGGTCATAGAGCAGGAGAAGGCTCTGCAGCTGAGTGTGCAGAGGCCTAGTAGTCCGCAGTTGAGTGCGCGGACCCCTACAACTGAGTGCGTATGGCAGAGTTAGGTCTGTAACCGAGGAAGGAATTAATAAAGAGAATTTATGTTATCATTCTGTGTATTCGGTTAATGAAGGATTGATATAATTTGCAAATATACTATTTATTTACTGCGCGCACCTGTATGAATGGTTTATATTGTTAAGTATACTTAAAGCATTCAAGTAGGCAAAGATAATTAACTAATATTTGAATATCATCAAGGACTTGGGTAATAACACCGAGCGTGACACTCAGCCCTTGGGTAGGATTGTGCGAAGATAGTATATTAGGCTAAGAAGTACAGGAAAGTGCATGAAGCAACCTACATGTAGGGTCAAAACATAGACCACTTGAGCTCATCAAACATCTCTAGGGTGCAGAAACCTGGTTCTAGCACCCTGCCATACTAATTCAGGTGAGATCTCAATCCGCACTCCATAGACTGTTGCCAAAAGGGCCAATAGTACTGGGATTTGTTTCGCTAACTTAACTCTGATCCCGGGTCAGGCCCCAATAAGGCAGCAAATGGTTTTGTTGTCGAGACTGGGATCTACATAGAGATGTCTGATGTCATATCACTAGAATTCGACAAAGAAGGGAATTGAAGAGTGGCTAGA
The DNA here is from genome assembly GCA_000404065.3 of Pinus taeda. Classification (NCBI taxonomy): domain Eukaryota; kingdom Viridiplantae; phylum Streptophyta; class Pinopsida; order Pinales; family Pinaceae; genus Pinus; species Pinus taeda. Next base: position 18,412 of record APFE031504438.1, on the reverse strand, counting down.
CAAAAATATTCATGACTTCGTGGTGGAGGAAAACCAGAATCTGTGATTATTTAAGGAAGAGTGGTTATATTTCTACTTATATATGGAAATCCATGAAATATTCTTTGCATCCTTCCCCTCTGAGTCATACGATTGGATTGTGAAGCTAGCAAACAGTCAAGGAAGGTGTAGGCTTGACGAAACTATTGTGTGGACTCCAAAGTTGGTGTGCAAATTGAAAGCATCAGAAGATAAGATCACAGGCATTATGGATCAATGGCTTGATAAAATTATAGGGGGGTTTATCACTGAGTTCATGGTAGATACTTCAGTCAGCTATAGCGAGGCAGAATGACACTTCGTTAAAGGACAACGAGGTAAGTACATTAAATATTTGAACACTTGGATTAAAATGCTACTATGTGAAAAACAGGTTGCGTGAATAAATTGATGTTTGGGGATACACGAAGTGGGAGGACCAACAGAAACAAAGGTAGTGCAGAACTAGACACTAGCCCCTTGATTTCACCTCCATGAGAAAGCGAGGAAGAGCTCACGAAGGTTTCACCAAGAAGTGCGATCAGTTTGATAAAGCAACGATTTTCGTGCATACCACCCACACTGGTTTCACCATCTTCACCCCTATCTTCTTCCACACTACCTCCGTCACCACCACAGCTCAATATGGTAAGTGCAATAAAGTTGTCAGTGTTCAAAGGAGTAGGGAATGAAGATCCAAAGCAATTTTGGTTCGTAGTAAGGGCTATATGGTAAGTGCAGGGAGTCATGGATGAAAATATAAAGAAAGAAACACTAGTCAGTGCACTATAGGATCATGCACTAACTTGGTGCATTAAGCATTCCAATGACAATCCAAACGCAGGGATCACAGATATCCAAGCTGCGCTAAACAAGGACTTTAGCAGGCCAAAATTAAAGACACAATCGATCATCGGATTTAGAGAAATCACGATGCTTCCAGGTGAGA
>APFE031504438.1:5349-16986 GCA_000404065.3 Pinus taeda | reverse complement strand
ATGACAAGGACCATTGTCTAGTCTTCACAAACTACCTAGCGAGAGGAAGACCAATGCCATTGAAACCAAAGGCACAAGCAGGACCAAGCATGGTGCCTGCATTATGGTGCATGATTTGTTAGATAGGAGGGAAGCGGGCTATAGATAAATGCCATCTATTATAGAAGTATACGTAGAATTCCTAGTAGCTGTTATGTAATTTCTGTAGGTCAGTGGGCCATGATGAGCATACCTGTAGAACTTATGAATTGATGATTCATTAGACTCCTACCTATAGATTTCAGACTGAAACATAGGCTCTCAATCAAAATGCAGGGATGGCATGCACTGGATTTTAGGGGCGCAAACAAGATCAAGGTGGAATGGGACCACGAAGAGGTTGCGGCCAGCTGATATGTTACAATTAAGGAGGGCCAAGGCATTATGCCCATGATTGTACAAATCCAGCGAGACCATCATGCTTATATTGTACCTAGTTTAATCATGAGATAGAGGACTATCCCATGCTGATAGCGAGGTTGCACGATAAAGGAGCACTCCAACCTCCCCCGAATTAGAACCTGCAAATGATGAGGTCTGAGCCACTTGAGGAAGACTTGAATGTAAATATCATGCTCCAAAGTGGTATCACGATAGGAGATGATAAAGGAAAGTAGCCCGAAGAGAGTGCCTAGGTTTGCAAGGCTCCAACAAAGGAACCAGAATTTTATTTAGAGCATGCTAAGGAGACATTCATGGAAGCTAAGAAGAGCTTTGTAGATGCCTCCACTTCAGGAAGTAAAGACAAACTAGAACTAGAAATGGACCCATAAATGGAACCACGATGGGAGAACCATGCGTAGTCTGGAATCTCGGGAAGCACACAACGCGAATAGGCAGGGAGATGAGATTGACTGCGTAGATCGGGAAATATGAAATGGATCAAGTGATTTTGGATCTAGGATCAGACACGAACGTACTGCCAAAGAAGACATGGGAGTGCATGGGCAGGCTTGCACTGCAATAGTCTCCTATTCAATTACAAATGGCGAACCAGAAAAAGATCCTACCTATAGGAAGATTGTAAGGAATAACGGTGGATATCGAATGCGCAAGCACACTTGTAGATTTCAAAGTGATAGACATTGTTGATGACAACAATCCCTATCCCACGCTACTGGGAATAGATTGGGCCACCGACATGAATGGATTGATAAATCTAAGGAAGCATAAGATGATTTTTGAGAAAATGTCACTGCGTGTAGTGGTAACTTTAGACCCTATGGAAGGATCACGCTACACAGAGATAGTGCATTATTATGATAGCGATAACGATCTAGACTGTATCTACAAGATAACTACATGGGAGCAAGACTAGGTAAATCGAAAAGTGGATGACAGACTCTCGTGGGACCATAAAAGCTCCTGCACCACAGATTTGGATGAAGAAATAGAATGATGGCATAACAGATTACACGAGGTAATCATGCTCAACTGTAACATGATGACAAGGTCGTTGCACTGTGTGGCCACATAGGTAAGAGATCTACCTATGTATGACGGGTTAAGTGAGGTTGATGATTTCCTGAACAAATTTGAGAGAAAAGTACCAGAACAACAATTTTTCGATGCTCTGAAATGGGTACTGTGCGCTATGCCCTCAAGATGGTGGGGTACGCATGAAAGACGTTTTATGGACTGGCACAAATGCAAAAGGATGATGCACATGTGGTTTGGAAAGCCTCAAATGCGGATTATTGCCGAGGATGACAAACGAAACAACCCACACACCCACCTTTCTAGATGGGTACAGACATATTATTCGCAACCTGCACGAATGTGCACCGTCCTCATGATAGGAAACACAACTGACAAGCAGGATCGAGCAAGACAATGATGTGAACAACCCCTATGGTTGGGACCAGGAAGTATGGTAAGACCAAGCACGCAGAATAATATTCACACAGAAGCTTTTGACAAAGTAATCAAAGCATGGAACATAGTCCACCATGTGAAATGAACTGATTGGGACCTGAATGTACCAGTGGTTTTTTGGGCTTATAGGACAATGTCAAAAAGATTGACCATGCAGGCACTTTTGAAGCTAAAGTATGAAGTAGATGCTCTAATCCCTATGGAGCATGCAAAGCCTAGTTCGTGCATAGTAGCACCCCTAGATATGATGGTTCGCGAAACCTAGAAGGAAGGGATCACATAGCCGCAAGAAACAGAACACATGGGACTTGAGGAAGAAATCCAACAAGGAAACCTTAGACTCAACAAAATTGAAGAAGAAAGGGTACAGTTAAGGAAGAAAAGTGCTTTGACGGACACAGAAGTCAAGAAGATGGACGACGAAATGAAGAAAGTTTTGCTCGGCAAAAAGACCAGAATGGTAAGGCAAGGTCTGTTCGATCCCGATGATAGGGTTAAGGCCTATTGCCACAAATTGATTAGTCTGATGCCTTGGCTTGGACCACATATTGCTAAACATAATGACTAGGGTAGCACATTGCATGTAATAAAGTACGCAATGCCGAGCATAATAGTAAATGGTAAAGATTCTCCAGGCAACATGATGAATGATCAGATGAAACATTTCGCGGGTTGTGCGACCACTTGACTAGCTGAGGGTAGGACAATCTTAGTGCTCTAGGTAGTTGGAAGGAAGTGCGGGACTATAAACTATTCTGCTCAAGAGCTGTGCAATATTGGAGATGTGCGTAGAAGCAAAGAATCACAAGGTCCGCAACCATGCAGAGGGGGTTGTGCTACTATGCGGGTTGGCCAGAAAGTGACCATTGAAGTCACTATTCATGATGGGATGCTCAACTTGAGGCCAAATGGAGTAGACGACAGGAATTTAAGACATAATTTATGGGGAAAATTTGGAGAAATATGTCGCCAAGGGAGCATTAATGAACCATATTTGGGGGGAATAGTGGAATTCAAATCCCAAAAGAACTATAAAATACAAAGGGCTTCCCAACAAACAACACTTGGTCATTTGTGAATTGAGTGGTTGAGCAGAACCTTGATTGTTGTGATTCGAGCATTGATTAAGCCCCTAAATTTGCGAGTGACAAATTGCTACACAGATACAATGTCAACAACCAAGGATGGTATGGAGATAGCAGAAGTGACTGCCGGCAAGGCTACACAGGCCCTAACTGTGGGAGATGTTCTAGAAGGTGTCAGGATTGTGGTAGAAATCCCAAAATCACCACGCACACCGAGACCCAAGAAGGACAAACAAGAAATGGCTCCTGTACACATGTGCCTGCAGAATTTGCTGCACAGTAAACTGTCGATGGAGGAAAAGGGGAAAGCTGTCACTATAGATGATGAAGATGAAGGCATGGAGGTGGATACTCAACCTACGCACTCTGTGACAAAACTACCCACCTGTGTCCCCCCATGAAAAGGGAAGGCCAAAGTGCCCAAGGACCTGGACGAGACCAAGAGCTTGCTTTAGACCTTACTCCTCCTAGATGGCATTATATTTGAAGGGACACACCTGGGCCACATGCTGAGCATGAAATTCAAAGATTGGGACCGCGCTGACCATGAGGAGTTCCCTCACCTTGAGACTGGAAACATCATGAAGCATAACACCACGGGGTGGTGAAAACATTGTAGCCATGGAAGTGGTTGCGTGGAGTGGAAAAGGCCAGGACGTTGAACCTACTCTGGGTGTCGCATTTCCACCATGCTCCAATAACCATTTTTGTCATTAGGCAGATGCTCTGCCTGGTGCATGATGGGTGTTTATGGTTGGAAGAGCCCATCCGCGTCACATAAGACTTGATTCATCTCATCTCTCAGATTCCATACAAAGGAGAGGACCCCACAGCCATATCAGAAGGGAAAGGTAGTGATTTGGCCATCGCGAAGGCCATGAAGAAGACGTACAAGCTGTAAAAGAAGAAGAGGGGCTACACCATCTCCAGCATCAAGGACAAATTAGTATGTGTGGTAACCTAAATCCTCACAGGAAAATTTATGTGCAAGTGCTACAAAGATGAGGTACCGGCACCACTAGTCGCATTGGCCGAGAAGTGCACAGAGGGGGTCTAGTTTAACTTGTCTGAATTCCTCTACATGGAAGTTTTAGAGAATTTCCACAAAGCCTAGGAAAAGGGTAGAACGTTCCACTATGCATGGATATTATTGTCCATAGTACTCGTAGATAAACAAATTGCTGGAGGATAGTCAATTCCCCATAATTGACAGAGATTTACCAAAGGCCGCGAAGCATTCTTCCCTCTGGGCTACAAAGGATGCTAAAAGGATACGTGATAGCAAGATCCTATGGGTGCTCATGGAGATGAACATCAAAATGTGGATCAACCGTAAGCCCCGATTGTCACCCACACTTTACAACAATCTACAAAGTTGAGCAAAATTTAAGACAGACATGCATAACATATATATGACGGCGCGCAAGGACCTGACGAAGCAGTGGACAAAGATACCATTTGTTGCCAGTCACGACACCATTTTCAATGTCTTGGAGGCATGGCCATTGGAATTTCATGCCCCAGACATTGCAGAAATCGAGAAGTCGGCAGCGTAAAAGAAGAAGGACAAGGCCAAGCTACATGTTGCACAATTGGCCAAAAAGCGATGGAAGGAAACAACACCAGTAGACGTGTGGGCAGCCCGGGATGCTGCACAAAACGCAGCTAAGTAGGAAAAGGTCATAGCAGTAGCAATAGTTCAGGAAGCAGCAGCGAAGGAGGTTGAGGGTCAAACAATGCCTTCACAGGGGCAAGAAGCAGAGGAAGTAGAAACAAAAGGAGGCGCATGAACTGTGTCAACATAGCTGAAGTGCCAACACCCTATTGGGTGTGGAGCATGATTATCATCTTAATTTAGAGGTCTTTGTTCCAGCCGGATATATACCCTAGGAATATTGTACACCCCTCCATGCAAGGGGTGTGAGGGGGACTTGCCCCCCCACCCCCCCGCATGGGGGTTCCTCGGGTGGGGCATCACCCCCAGATAGGGGGTATAGGGGCCAGTAGTCCCCCAGCAGGGGTTTCATAGGCAGTGCCCCCAAAGCTAAAAATAGATGTAAAATTGCCTTGTAAAAGTATAGTAATTTCTTCTAAATCTAGGCCATTCATTAGGTGGATGATTTGACGATAGAATTTATGTTTAGTTTAGGTTTTTTTCCTTAGAAGGAAACCCATTTATTTATATGAGGGTCTTGTATTCAGGCTGTTGAATATATGTGTATTCTCAGAGTGAGAAATAGATAGGTGAGACTGTGAGAGAAAACATAGGATATTACAGTGGATTTGTTATAACTTGTGTCTCTTCATTTTGCTGGATAATAGAAAGGAAGGACTGGCTCTTTAGTGTGGACGTAACCCAAACTGGGTGAACCACGTATATCTGTGTCTCTCTGGTTTTATGTGTTTGTGTTTTTCCACATATTGTATATCTTTCATTTCTCTGTCATATATAATATTGCACACCCACCAGAGTGGGTAGGGTCAGGGAAGAAGGTCAAGGCCTTGAAATTTTCCAAACCTGACCACCCTAACCGAGGGTGATTTGTATGACATTGGCGAGATGGTGCATGATGTCACCAATGAGGCTCTCCAAGATTTCATGCAGGAGAACCAGATTGTGTTGGAGGCCCTCAGAGCACAGTTGCAAGAATTGCAGGCGTGCCCCCCTCAAGTTGGTACCTTTTTGACCAACCTCGTAGTCGGATCCATGGCAACAGAGAAAATGTTGCACATGTGGATGATGAACACAATAGTGTTGCGAGAAGGGGAACTACTGAAATCAAATGAGGCACAGAGGCCTTCGGGTAGCACGTTGAAACGTCTTGATGTTAATCTAGCTGCCCTCCCGCGTGAGACATTATATGTGTTATAGGATGGGATAACTGTAGAGCTTAGAGCTAGGGAGAGCCACGCTCTCCAAGTCCTCAGTAAGTAGAAAGAAATATGGAACACTAAGCTTATAGCATGATGAATTGGTGTCATAAAATGAATGGCTGGTACAAGTGATAGATGACGCTTGCCAAAGTGTCTCAGAGCTAGCCCTCCCAACAGATATACCAGTGGAGGCATGGATCCAGATGTTAGTAGTAGGGGTCCACAAGGCCAGGGAGGAAATGACAAAGGTTCAGCTAGAGCTGATATTTATCTCACCAAGCTGTGGTTAAAGGCACAACCATCCACTCCCCCTAAAGTTAGAGAACAACACGCTAGCAATATGATAGTGAGATTGGAAGAAATCAGAGGTGCAGTGTGAGATTGCACTAGCATATTGGAAAAATCACTTGAAGTCCTCACAACTCTGCAAGAGGACTCCAAATCTAGCGGTTAGAGACAAAGGCATGAGAACTCCAACAACAGTATGATAGTGTCCGAGGAACTATGTAGATAGTGGTCCTCACCTAGAGGCTTGTGAGGATGTAGTAGGCTAAAGCACAGAAGGAGCAGGTGGATGCGACACGCCATAAGGAAGCAGTCCTAAAAGCGCGTGTCTAGCCTTGGATCAATGAGACCTTCACCATCACGGCAGACATTGAAGGAAAGCTCAGACACATACAAGGGATGTAGACATTGATGGAGAGAAGCACTACTGACACAGAGGTCTCGGAACAACGTATGCAGTAGATCCAGCAAGCAGTAACTCAATGAGCTGCTAAACTCTGCACAGTTCGAGAACAGTTGGAGGGACTTCACGCAAAGATCGATGCGTTGACAGAGTGACTCGAGGACAAGTCACGATGTTTGTTTTGGGGGCCTGTTGGGCATGCAATCCCCCCAAGGCATGTTTTGGGGTGCAAAGCACAAGTTTGGACCCAATATTGTTGTAAAGCTCTACGAATTGTGGGTGTGGGGCACAAAAGTATGATAGAGTCATAGGGTTGTCCACCCTAGTTTTGTGATGTAATGTCAGCGGGATAGACCTACCCATGGTCCGTGGACCATGGGATTGTATAAATAGATCAAGGCTCTAAGTGTAAAAGAGAGAGAAGAAAAAATAGGAAGAGAGTCTAATGAACTAAGTGAAGTGTGTCTTTGGGTTGTAGAGTAGGAGAAGGCTCTGTAGCTAATTGTATAGAGGCCTAGTAGTCCGCAGCTGAGTTCACAATGTGGATTTGCGTTTGTAACTGAGGAAGAAATTAATAAAGAGAAGTTTTGTTATCATTTTGTGTATCTTTCTTCGGTTAATGAAGGACTAATATAATTTGCAAATATAATGTTTATTTATTGCGCACAACTGTACGAATGGTTTACATTGTTAAGTATACTTAAAGCACTCAAGTAGGAAAGGCTAATTAACTAACATTGGAATATCATTGATGACTTGGGTAATAATTCCGGGCATGATGCTCAGCCCTTGGGTAGGGCTGCGCAAAGACAGTATATCAGGCTGCAAAGTAGGAGAAAGTGCATGAAGAAACCTGTGTGTAGGGTCAAATGGCAGACCAGCTGAGCTCATCAGACATCTCCAGGGTGCGGAGACCTGTTTCTAGCACCCTCCTATACTACTTTGGGTTCAGGCCCCAATAAGCCAACAAGGTCTATTACAACTTTTATCCATTCCAAGCAAATGTTGGGAGCAAGTTTCAATGGATTTTATCACAAGTTTACCCAAGTCCAAAGGAAAGAGTGTTATCATGGTGGTAGTTTACAGACTTACCAAGTATGCACACTTTTTTGGATTATGTCATTCATTTAAAGTGAGTATAGTTTCTACTACATTTATGGAAATAATTCAAAAGCTACATGGAAACCCAAAGACTACTGTAAGCGACAGAGATCCCATTTTCACTGGAATGTTTTGGACAAAATTAATTTCTTGTCTTAGTACTTAGCTCATAGCTCATCTTATGATCCTCAATATAACGGGAAAATTGAGATAGTAAAGAAATGTTTGGAAGGATATATTCATTACTTTGTATCTTATAAACAAACACAACGAGTCAAATCATTATCTCTAGCTGAATGGTGGTATAACACTTCCTTCCATAAAACAAAAAAAATAGCCCCATTTATGGCACTTTATGGATATCATCCACCATCCATCACATCATGTTTAAGAGAAAACTCTAAGGTTCAAGTAACGGAAGATCGCATCAACCATCAACAACAAGTTCTCCAAGTCTTAAAGGATAACCTCACCTTGGCACAAAATAGAATGAAACAACAAACAGATCAACATTGCAGCGAAAGAAGTTTTGTTGTAGGTGATTGGGTATTCCTACGGCTACAACCATATAAAAAAATGTCCCTCAAGAAAGATAAGAATGATAATAAATTATCACCAAAGTATTATGGTTTGTACAAGGTGTTGCAAAAGATAGGTACTATGGCATACAAAGTGGAGCTTCATGCAGCTTCCGAAGTGCACCCAGTTTTCCATGTGTCATGTTTAAAGAAGGTTATAGGCAACAAGCTCCTAGTTCAATCAATATTTCTAGAACTTGATGAGGAAGGAAAAATCATATTGGAACCTGAAGTAGTCAAAGAAAGAAGAACTCAACAGCTACAAAATTGATCAATTTCAGAGTATCTCATCAGGTGGAAGAACTTGCCCATTGAAGATTCCACATGAAAGGATGAGAATTTTATATAGAAGCATCTAGAACTACGCAAGTGTTGAGGAAAAAACTTTTTTGATGGAGAGGGGCATGTTAGGTCCCTATAATACTAGTGATTCCCCCATTACTATTATAATTGCATCCCTTATTGTTATTTTTTTGCCCTTATATTATTATTATTAGGTCGACTTTAGCTATATTGGGACCCCTTAGACTCCTATATATAGAAAGGAGGTTTTGTCATTTGTATCATCCAAGAATTGTTAATTTGTGTAATGTAAAGGAGGTTTCCCCGTGGAAGTGGCTGAATTATAAGGAATTGTTCTTTCTGTTCTATCTTTTTGTGAGATGGTTTCATAACAAAGGCCAACAAAAAAGGTTGGAAAGAGTGCCAACAAGTCCTCCACTCTCAAACAATTATCTCCACAATCTGCAACACCTCTAAAAATACATTCCATACTCTATAGCACCATCGTCAAGATGTCACTTCACTATAATAATTCATACTCACAAGCATAAACATGAAGACCTAATGAAGACCTAGTTGACAACTTAACTAGTGTTCCATCAATAATCATTATCACATGTAGCTCTGCATCATCCATCTGAAGCAGCAAAATCATGAGTGTGCTATCAAGTGTCACATCATCATAGGATCAACATCAATGTCGACACATACCAACACACACTAACTACTCCATCAATCTACATCATCACGAGGTTGATATAAGTGAATGACCTCATAAAGTTGACATCAATGCCAACACACTCATCCCAACGATATCATAACTATCTGCAACCATTCTACAATGAACTACATATACACATAATCTAGACTACAATGGTTTACATCAATTCCAACATGAGCTAACTGTCATCAGAAATCATGCCGACTTCAGCTAGTTGGATCTAGCACAGCATAGTGCCAACAATATCCCCATGGATCCCAACAGAGCATGCATCCTCTGTTGTACTAGAAGCCTTAGTAACATGAAACATGATATATACCATCCCTTTCCTATACCCACATGTCCTTCACAAATAATTTTCATGGGTTTTCTAGGAGGTTTACAAATAACCATGAAGGGAAATGATTAGTTATTTATGGTAGTTGACAAGTTCAGTAATATGTGTATGATAATGCCCTACAAAATAACCATAAATATGAAAGAATTAGAAAACTTGTTCTTTGTATAGGTATTAGTGCACTTTAGGATAAAAAGGAGCATCATATCGTATATAGACATGAGATTTATTAGAACTCCGGGAAAACATGGACACAAAATTGAATATGTATATATTATTTGATACATAAACACATGGGTAAATAGAAGCAAGTTAATAGGAATTTGGTGCAACATTTGAGGGGTTATAAGTAGAAGCATCCAAATATGTGGGATGAAAATTTTGTATATATACAACACTCCTATAACATATTAGTCCACACTTAAACTGGCAAGTCCCAATTCAAAACTTGTTTTGGATATTTTCCACATTCAAATTTGGATATTAGATATGGGATACAAGGACAAGAGAAACATGATCTCATTAGGGATGTGTTAAGGAAAGAAAATTTTATAAAGAATATTAGAAAAGTAATTTTTTTGGTATAGGAGATGATGCAAAAGTCATAGGAAAAATAAAAGGACACGCATGATCAATATAGAATAGAGAAGTAATTCATGGTGGGAGATAGAGTATGGTTACAATTGAACAAGGAGATGTTATAGGGTACTAGTAGGATAATGTAGGATCTGTGATATGGTATTTTTGAGATACTAGAGATGGTGAGAGATAAATCATATTGTGTCAATGTAATACAATATATTTTCATTTACTTAGTGGTGAATACAAAAAAAATGAAACTCTATGAGCCTTCCTTGTTGGATCAATAAGAGGAAAATATGATATACTTTGCAATGGATTTACCACCAAATGTCCAAACAGAGTTGACAAAGGATATAGTTTTCTAGAATAGGTAAAAAATTAGAATATAAGGGAATAATAACATTTGGTATATTTTGTTTAAACGATAGCTTCCAAGTAAGGATAAATTGTACTTCAGGGAGAAGGTAGAGGGAAACAATTCTCACCTCAATCTCTAGAAATGTTTTGGGACCAAAATCCTACCACGGTGGGGAGGCATGATATAGATTGGGTTGTTACATTGTTTTTCATCCATTTTGATGCTTTCAATGTGGATAAAGTAGAGGAATCACCTAATAGGACATTTTTTATTTACGAGTCCAAGTTTGGGAAATTGGGGTCTAAGACACTCGAGAACTGGTTTCAGTAATTAAATCACATTTTTTGGGGGCAAAGCTCTATTTCTTAAGCATGACATGATTTTTTATTATTCTACATGCAAATTATTTCTAATGACATAAGGGAGATCTGAAACGACATCTATATGCAAAAGTTATTCCAGAGAAAAGTTTACCTTCCTATTTTGACCACCATATTGGAGAGGATTCCACATTAGCCCCCACAATTCATGAAAATAGGGCTAACCATGTGATCATGATGACAAATAATACATAAGAGTTAATATTGTAACTCCAGTTAAAAGTTGGAATAAATATTAACCACCATTAGTCTACCAGGTTGTGTTATAACCAAACCACTGGGAGGAAAACGAGTTTCAATCTATTTGAGCACAATTTGTTCCATATATGAGTAGAGTGGCGTAGAGAGAGAGAGAGAGAGAGAGAGAGAGAGAGAGAGAGAGAGAGGCTTTTTGTACTACAGTAGGGCAAGGGCCACAGGTCTCACTCCTTCGTACTTGCATCCATTTTCACTCAAGGAAAGACAGAGAGAGTAGATTAGACTCACCATCCAATTGGGTTTGCTCTCACAAGGCTTTCCCATATCATATATTGTGTTCATTCTGATTTATTAGTTTTATTTTTTTTTTCTCTATTTTCGATATTTTATATATTTCTTTCATAATCATAACACAATTATTAATGAATCCAAAAATACAAGCACAAATTAGCTCTCATAGTTTGGATTTCAAATTTTCAAATATGTTTTGGTTCACCATTTTAATAATATTATCCCCCTACTTCATTTCTATAAATATT
>APFE031504435.1:0-18399 GCA_000404065.3 Pinus taeda | reverse complement strand
TATAATGGAGTAATATTCGAAATTAAATAAATTATTTTTTGGCAGATTAACCTTTGTATTATTCACCGGATTAACCTTGCTCTGAATTTAATAGTATTTTAATATTAAATTAATTAAAGAAGGTTTGACTGGGGTTCTTGAGTGGTAAAGTAACCGTTAGATTGTTTTAGCCGTTGGAGTCTCTGCTTAGACTATTTAACAAGCTGATCTGGATCTGTATTTTCAACTTGTCCTGATGATGAACCACATTGGTTGGTTCGAAACGCGTCGGCAAAAATCTTTCTTATGTGATTTACGCTGAAGCTCTCCTTATAACCATATCATTGTTAGAAAGCATTTTATTCCTAGATGATTTGTCAAAATTTATTCTTTACCTTAGATTGATTTTTACAACAATGCTCAAAGGCTCTTCTTCTGGTTTCATCCAATTCTACAATTTGGTCAATTCTACATTGCACAACATCTTTATTAGATGTAAAACTTTGTAGCAATTGGTAAGATGGTAACCTCAAATGCATAGGAAGGGTAACATCCAAGCCATAAACTAACTCAAAGGGACTCTTCCCAGTAGAACTCTTCTTTGTAATCCTATCAGCCCACAAAGCATATTTAATTTTACTATCCATGCCCGTTTGTAATTCCCTGCTATCTTCTTGATTATGGTTATCACATTTTTATTACTAGACTCTGTTAAGCCATTACCCTGAGGATAGTAGTTTGATAAATGAGATAAAACAATGCCATACTTAAACGATGAGAATTCAACAAAGCTAAAAGCCTTGACATTGTCGGTAGTAATCTTGGCAAAATGAGTGATAATCTTATCTTCAAGAAAATCTATCACTACTTTGTCGGTGGCGTGTTCTGTAGGGATGGCCTCTACCCATTTAGTAAAATAATCAGTGGCAATTATAATTCATGAGTAGCCATTACTCGAATTTTCATTAAATTTCCCTATAAAATCTAGCCCCCAATGTTGAAAGGGAGCCTCCACGACCACAGGCTGAAGAGGCTAAGAGGCTAACTTTTGCTTCCGAGTGAATAGTTGACAAGCTTGGCAACCTCTAACATACTTGTGCACATCAACAAAAATAGAAGGCCAAAAATAACCAGCCCTCAAGATTTTGTGGGTAGTAGTCTTAGTAGCATAATGCCCTCCACAAAATCCTGAATGAAACTCAGATAGAAGCTTTTTGGCTTCAACTTCATCAACACACCTAAGTATTACCCCCTCCGGATTTCTCCAACCCAGACCATTCTTCATAATGCAATACTTAGTTGCTTTAAGCCTTAATGCTCTTCTCTTATGGCCAACTAAATGGTTAGGACATGACAAATTTTGCAAATAATAAATAATGTCTTTATACCATTCAAGTTGACCCAATCTTTGAAATTCTGATGAAGTTAATTCCAAATCATTTTGACAAATCATTCCTATCACTTTCTCATTTCCTTCAGTCAAGATTTTGGCCAATCCTTGGCCTTTCACAAGCTTGGTAGGTCTAATATCCAAATCATACTCTTGAATCTTCGAGACCCACCTAGCTTGAGTTCCTAAGCAATCAACTTTGACTAAAATATCCTTTACAACATAGTGAGGAACAAATGCAATTATCCTAGAATACCTCACATAAACTCCGAACTGTTTAAGGGACTTGACTAAAACATAAGCTTGCTTCTCCATGGTGCTATACTTCAACTTAGACCCTTGAAGGGACCTACTCATAAAAGCAATAGGTTGTTCATGCCCTTCATTATTCTTTTGAAGCAACACTCTAGCAATAGTATCTTCGGATGCAAAAGAGAAAATCAAAAACTCCTTTGAATAATCAGGGCTTATTAGAACAGGTGCTTCGACAATAGAATCCTTTATTTCCCGAAAACCCTTTCTACCCTCATTTCCCCAAACAAACTTAACATCTTTCATTACGAGGGTTTGGATGGGTTTGGCAATCTCAGCATAATTTGGAATGAACCTTCTAAGAAAATTAATCTTTCCTAAGAAGGATTGAAGGGTTTTAATATTACGAGGCAAAGGAATCTTTTGAATAGCCTCAACTCTTTCAGGGTCACTCTTGATCCCATCCTTTGAAATGATGTGACCAAGAAACTTCCCTTCAGTCACTCCAAAAATAGATTTAGTAGGATTTAAGGATATTCCATACTCTCTACACCTATCAAAAATTTGCCTTAGGTGGCCTATATGGGAAATTCCACTTTTAGAAAAAATAGTTAAATCATCTTGATAGATCTCAATAAATTTCCCAATTAGACCCTTAAAGGCATAGTCCATAGCCCTTTGAAAAGTTGCTCCAGCATTCGTTAATCCAAAAGGCATCCTCAAATATTCAAAAGTACCCCATGGTGTGGTGAATGTTGTCTTATGTCTATCCTCCTTCACCAAGACTTGGTTGTATTCTGAAAATCCATCTAACAAAGACATCATTCCAGATCATGTTACCCTTTGCAATAATGTTTCCATATTAGGTAAAGGGTCATTATCTTTTTTACTGGCTAAATTAAGATTTCGGAAGTCTACAGACAACCTGATTAATCCATTCTTCTTCCTCACAATAGCCGAGTTTGAACACCACGTGGAATGCCTAGTGTGAGCAATAATACCAGCCTGAAGCATCTTTTGCAATTCCTTTTGCACCAAGGGGGCTAACTTAGGATTGATTTGCCTAAGTTTCTGCCTAAAGGGTTTGGCTTTTTCATCCTTAAGAGGGATAGTATGTTACATAACATCTTCCCTATAACCTTTTAACTCATCATATGAAAAAGCCAAAACATCTCTATATTCATGAAGTAAATTTATCAAATCATTCCTTTCTTGCTCATTGGTACCCTTGCCTATTTTAATAATCTTTGGGTCATGAGGGGTACCAATATTCACTTCAATGAATTCCCCTGGGTCAATTTTCTTACCATCTTTTCTCTTTGATGCATCATGTCTGTCAAACACTTGCTCCAAGGCTACACGTTCCCTAGGAGTGGGATTTGTCACCACATTACACTCCTCATAATCACATCCTTCCTCTTTATAGCTAGCGTTAAATTCAGAAAATTCCTCCATGTTATTTAGAAAACAAACCACCTAGATTTCATCATTAACAATTTGCCAATGCTCTAGATTATCAGGAACTGATGGCCTAAAGATAATCACCATCTTAATTTTATCATCCACTAAGTTCTCTCCAAGCTGTAATGTAGATGCAACAACAACTAGCTCATCAACTTGTTTATTTCCTTCCCTAGGAATTGCTTGAAGGTCTAATACATCAAAATATTCCATATTATACCAAACAACATTTCGATACTTCTTTAATCTATCATTCTTGCATGCAAATTGATTCTTAGTTTGAAGAATGACTAGATTAGAATCCCCCTTGATACTAAGCAACTTTATTTTCAAGTCTTTTGCCAACTCAAGACCCAACAATAGAGCCTCATACTCTGCTACATTGTTGGTTGCATCGAATTCCAATCTATAGGCAAACTTGAATATGTGACCAAGAGGGGAGGTAAGGACAATTCCAGCACCCTTACCATACCTAGAATGGGCACCATCAGAATTCATGTGCCAAACTCCATCTTTCTTACAATCAATCTCCTTCTCCAAAGGAGGAAAAGAATTAGCCAGGATAGCATAGTTTCCCAAGTTATCAGATTCATACACAATTTCATTATGAGGCTCCTTGGGATTTTCTATGTGAAACTTTCTCTCCAATTCCCTATCCAATCTAACCATGATGTGCTCACTATTAGGGATGGTAGCATAACTTAAATCCATTTGCAAACTACCCCCAATATCAGCTCCCCACTTTCTAAACAATAACATCCCCCAAGCATCAGGGACATCACTTCCACAATATCCATGGTGATCATAATTTCAGGATGTACAACTAAGTGGACTTGAAGATCTTTTATCAAACCACACACTTCAATGATCTTTGAATCCATTGCACAAATGTTGTGGTAGGGTCTAAAAATCCTCAAATTTAATTGATTCATGACTTTCTTAGTCATGACACAAGATGATGCCCCAGAGTCGAACATACAATTGTGTAAAAGCATTCCATTGACCAACATAGTGATGAAAAAAGGTTGGTGGTCTCTGTTATCTCTACACATATCACTACTTTGTAGAGTGATAGGGGCATACTCATATCTATCCTTAGAAAAATTAGGCATTTCTTTTCCATTAGGAGCATCAATGGCTTTCAACAATTTATAACTTTGGGAGGTAATCTCCATGATTTCAGTGACAGGAACCAAAATCTTCGCATTATTAATCCATCCTCCCAAGTCAATATTCAACTTCGATGTGGGTGGAGTGAAAGTTTTACTATGATTTCTTTCTTTATTCTTTCCCCTTTCCTTATCCTTGGCTATCTCTAATATCTGAATTGATGAAGCCTTCTCTCCATATAATTCAGTGATCCTATCCAAATCTTCAAAATTATTTATGCTACAGGAGGATGGAGACTTTTTATTTACCTTCTGACTACTCTCCATAACTCCCATCCAATTTTCCAAGGACAAATGATGCTCTTTTCCAACTACATTGATTTGCTCACTTGTTCCCACCATATCTCCTTCTAGGATCCTTCTTGCATAAGGACAAGTGAGTTCATCATGTATGTCATCACAAGGTCTACAATAAGGAACGGAATCATCAACTAACTTTGTAGACTTGAGTGGATTAGGTGGCCTATGGTCATCGGGAGATCCTCTCTTTTGCCATCATTTCCTCTATTTGGGAATCTCCCACCTTGATTTCTTTCCATGGCCACTAATCGATTTTGGATAACATTCATTTGACTGGTGTGATTTGCCTCCATACTCTTGATGAGTTGGGTTAACTCCTTAATAGGATCATGTGTAGTCTCTTCTTTGGCCTTGCCTTTGGAATCATTCGGTTTCGATGGCCCTCTATTGAAACTAGGAATTTCAGATTTTCCTGATTGCTTGTTGAAGTTTCTAAGTTTATTTAGTTAGAAACCCTCCATGCACTCTATCTGATTTATTCCTACCTACTTGTTATTTTTTCCTTAACAAGTTATTTACAATGTAAATACTGAAAATAAACATCAATGCATGCTCAACATATTACATATCAACATCTAAAAGAAACAAGAACAAACACACCATATGACACCATTGTTTTTGGACTAATGTCCTTGGAAAAACCCAATGTGGGAAAACCGGTGCATCTATCTAAGGGTTTTCTTATTAAGCAATATCAGAGTACAATCTGGGTGCCGAAACTGGCCTACCCAACAAAGAATTTCCTTGGAAGTAATACCTCTCAGTTTTTGACAAATCTACTGGCTGAAACCTTGAATAATCCTTCCGGCAGCTACGCAACACCAATCTGCCTCAGAAACCCCAGCGTCTACCCAATTTGGACTGCGTCAGCCTCTCCTAACCTAGCATTGGCCTTGCGTCAACCCCAAGAGGCCTTGTGTCAGCTCTCTCAGCTTCTATGTCAGCTATGTTGGCCCCTCTGGTGCTCTGCGCAACACTTAGCTGCCTCTGCATGGCCATGCGTGAGCACTGACTGCTCTTGCGTCTCTCTCTCTAGCGGCTCTGCTGCTCTCCGACACTATCTCTGCCTCTCCGTCTCTCTGTACTCAATGCCCCTCAGCTACTCTCCTAATCACTAATTCTATCTCTCTTAGCAAACCCTGCTCTAGAGAATAGAATGACTGATCACTCTGGTGTTATCTCCAAGTGACCCTCAAGCCTCCTCTTATACTTTTCCTGTTGACGATTCAACGATCGAGATTAAGTCCCTAATCAACGGCTAAGATTAGATCTGGCTTGATCCATGTCTTTTGGACCATTCTAACACAGATTCATATGAATACACATTAATATTTTATTTTCCCTAAGTTTAGACTTAGGGACTCTAATAAAAATATTAATCATTTTAATATCTCCTAATCTGTTTAGAATTTGCTCAAACCTTTTTTGGGTATTGGAGATCTCATGTGCCCCAACCTCTCGACCAAATTTCGTGGCTAGAGCACATCCGATGCTACCCCAAATCAACACTCCCTCTTAGCGAGGACTGTGCTCTAGCAATACTCCTCACTAAGTATTACTCTGATCATCCGACATCGATACATGCGCTGATTTTAGGCCTTCCTGCCCAACATCCTCTGCATTGCTGTCCCTTGTACTGCTGCCCATGGTTCTGCCACTGCCACCGCTGCATCTGTACGACAGCTCCCTCTGCATCTGTGAAACTGTTGGTCCTTTCTCCCAGCACTGCATCCGCACTGCGCCTCCTCTCATCATGCTGCATCGTGCTGCCCACTGCTGCACTGCAACTCAGTTACTAAGAAGTAAGTAACTAATCTCCCAACTGACCTCCCTGTCGGGCTAGAAACACCCACTGATGTTGAAGCTCCCTCTGTCGCTGACAAGTGCTCCCTCTCTCTGACCCCTGCGCTGCTGCAACAACTCCTTGCATTTCACACCGTTGCACACCTTGCTGTGCCTTCTTGTACTGGTGCAACACTCTTATGCCTCTTGCATTGCTACAACCTGCTAGCTCTGTTGAGCTGTCTTAGGACTCCTTCACTAGAGCTCTCTCTATCGCTTCATCTGCATCTGTCTCTACCCACTCATCCAATCTTGCTACACCTCGTCGGGGCTCCCGTAGCAAGGTCTAATCCAAGAGGCTGGGTACCACAAAGGTCTTGCCCCTCATTGTTTGTAGTCCACCTGACTACAGCGCGATGTCTCTCCACTTCCGCTCAAGTGGCAAATGTGCACTCATGGCATAGTCATCGTTTGTCAAAACTTCCTTTTCTGCTTGTGCTGGCGCTACCTTAGTCTTGGAAGACTCTCCCTTACTCTTCTTCCTTGGACACTAGGTCGCATAATGACCCAGCTCCCCACAGTGGAAGCACTTGATCTTGGAGAGATTTTCTTCTTCCGCTTCTCCTACTTTCCCTCAGATGCTAGGGCCACATCCTCCTCCTCCTGCTTGACCTTGATCTCTTTGTTGCTGATACCTGTCTTTGACTGCCATCTGATCTCTTCGTGGCAAAGAGCTGCCCATATCTCGTCCCAAGGTGGGAGAGTCCCTCTACCCAGGATGCTCTGGACAAATACTTCCCAATCTTCTGAGAAGCATTTAGGGTTGTCCTTACCATAAGCTCTTGATTCGGTGTCGCTCCTATAGTAGTCAACTGGTCTCAGATCTCATTTAGTCCTCCGAGGAAGGTGTCAACCGAGTGACCCTTCTTTATCTGATATGAGCTCATCGATTCTTGAGCAACATTCTTCTCTGCACAGAAGTATGCTGGTACAGCTTCTTGAGAGCCTCCCACATCTCAAATGCTGTTTCCTTCTCAGCTATATGTGATACCACATGATCCTTGACCCCGTCAAGGATAATGCACTTGGTCCTCGCCATTGCCTCCTCGTACTTGTGATTATCACTGGGGTCAACTGGGACAGCTATTACCTTCAAGGCGAAGTTCTTGACACGATTCCTGTCAAGCACTGATAAGAGTCTGGTCTTCCAGAGTCCAAAGTTCGATGCTCCGTCCAGTCTATCTTGGTCTCTTACCCTGTGTAGTGCCATGATGCTCCTCTACTTCCCTCTTGGAAGTTCTCTGTTTGACTCCTCTGAGTCTCTACTTCCCGTTTGGAAGTTCTCTTCTTGACTCCCTTTGAGTCCTGATTTCCCTCCTAGAAATCCTTCTGCCACTTGTCGAGATGCCCCCTACTCTGATCGTCTCGTGTAATTGCACTGTTGATCCGGATTCCTCGGCTAGAAACCCTCGGTAACAACTCCTCTGGCCTTGCTCTGTCAGGTACTGTTCTGATTACAGTAACTCACCAGCTCCACTTTGCAATATTTTTGCAGCCTTCTAGACCCCAGCAACTACCTCTCTGTGAACTGCGTCAACCCCTCTCTGCCTCACGCTGGCCCTGCGTCACCCCGGATGGGTCTGCGTTAGCCCTCTGACCCTCTGCGTCAGCAACGCTGGGCTCTCTGAGGCTCTGCGCAGCTTCCGACTTCCTCTGCGTGATCCTGGTTAGCTCTGCGTCACACTCCTTGGCTTCTGTGTTGCTAGAAACAACTTCTGTCACCTCAGGACAATTGTTCTCTGCTGCTATTGCTCCGCTCTACTGATGTCTTTTAGTCCTCCTGCGATCCGCAACCATGCTCTGTTACCATGTTGAAGTTTCTAAGTTTATTTAGTTAGAAACCCTCCATGCACTCTATCTGATTTATTCTTACCTACTTGTTATTTTTTCCTTAACAAGTTATTTACAATGCAAATACTGAAAATAAACACTAGTGCATGCTCAACATATTACATATCAGCAACTAAAAGAAACAAGAACAAGCACACCATATGACACCATTGTTTTTGGACTAATGTCCTCGAAAAAACCCAATGTGGGAAAACTAGTGTAGCTATTTGAGGGTTTTCTTATTAAGCAATATCAGAGTACAATCTGGGTGCCGAAACTAGCCTATCCAACAGAGAATTTCCTTGGCAGTAATACCTCTTTGTTTCTGACAAATCTACTGGCTGAAACCCCAAATAATCCTTCCGACAGTTACACAGCACCAATCTGCCTTAGAAACCCCAGCGTTTGCCCAATCTGAACTGCGTCAACCTGACCTAGCCCAGTGCTGGCCCTGCATCAACCCCAGGAGGTCCTGCGTCAACTCTCTCAGCCTCTGTGTCAGCTACGCTGGCCCCTCTGGTGCTCTACGCAACATTTAGCTGCCTCTGCGTGGCCCTGCGTGAACACTGGCTGCTCCTGCGTCTCTCTCTCTAGCTGCTCTGTTGCTCTTCGACACTATCTCTGCCTCTTTGTCTCTCTGTACTCAATGCCTCATAGCTGCTCTCCTAATCACTAATTCTATCTCTCTTAGCAAACCCCGCTCTAGAGAATAGAATGATTGATCACTCTGGTGTGATCTCCAAGTGATCCTCAAGCCTCCTCTTATACTTTTCCTGTTGACGATTCAACACCGAGATTAAGTCCCTAATCAACGGCTAAGATTAGATCTGGCTTGATCCATGTCTTTTGAACCAATCTAACACAGATTCATATTAATACACATTACTATTTTATTTTCTCTAGGTTTAGACTTAAGGACTCCATTAAAAATATTAATTATTTTAATATCTCCTAATTTGTTTAGAATATGCCCAAACCCTTTTTGGGTATTGGAGATCTCATGTACCCCAACCTCTCCACCAAATTTTGTGGCTAGAGCACATCCGATGCTACCCCAAGTCAACATTGCTTTCTAGCCCTTTCTATCTTCAAGGCTTCAGATTGAGCTACACTCAGATTCGTAGGCTACTTCCTCCTCAACTCATAGGCAGGGTCAACCCCAAAAGCATCTAGATATGAGCATAAAAGAAATTCATCAGGAGGTTTAACAGTAACAGGCATGCTTTTTACTAATTCTTTGAATCTCTTGTTAAACTCCTCCATGGTTTCATTCTCATTTTTCTTCATGTTGCTAATGGCATTGATCAAATGCCTATTTTCCTTGTTCTCTCCAAACTTATCTAAAAATGTAGTTAGAATGGCTTGTAAAGAGTTATATTAGTTAGCAGGTTGTTCAGTGAGCCAATCAAGAACATCCTCTTCTAAAGATAAAACAAAAAGTCTCATCTTCACATCCTCATAATTAGTAATTAACACCATTTAAAGATACCAACATTAAAGTTTTTCACATGTGATGTAGCACTAATGGCATTGTTACCTTGAAAGGAAGGCAACTTTTCAATAGCCTTGTCAGGGATATTGTGAGGATAGCCATTTATGTTAGTGAAGTCACAAGGAGCAAAAAGATCATTCATGATGCTAGGTTCTACTTGTTGTTGAAAAAGCAAATGAATATTAGAAATAGCCTCTTGCCCAAGACTAGCAAGAGCTCTACTACGAGAAAGTCTATTCAACCTGTCTCTAAAAACCCTTTCAGGATCAAGAGAGGGGCTAACTAGACCACTTGAATTTCTCCTAGTAGAGACTCTTACAAAATTTGGATTGAGTGGAGTCGCCACTTGAGCAAGAATCTAAATCTAATGTTCAAAAAATGTTAAAACCAAAAGGTTAGCTGATTTCTCAGGTACAAGAAGGCTTGGCCCCGACAACGGTGCCAAAGAATGTTGACCCTGCTGCCTACACCTACCTACAAGTCAGTGAGAATAGCCTTCAACTCCACAAGGTGTGGTTGGTGGCAAGGAACTCAGAGAAGGGGCTGTCACAGTAAATCCCTTCTCTCTTCGTTTAAGCTATCTCTTAGGTTAGATAAGGGGGGTGGTCCCTAATGAAAAGTTAAGTTAAAAAAAAAGATGTGAGTTTCTAGGAGAATTGTTAGAGTTAAATAGATTATTTCTTTAAGATTTATAAGCAAAAAACTGATATGAGCAATAACCATCATAAGATAAGCATGAAATATATAAACAACTAGTGCCTTCCAAATATTTGCTCTTTAAGAAATGAAATTGTATTTTGCTTAAAATGAAGTGAAATGCTTTCAAATGGAAAGCCAAAATAACCTTGGACTTGAGTTTTCAAATGGAAAAGGTTTACTTAGCTTATGCTTTAACTCTCTTTCTTCAAACTCGAATTGCCTCCAAGAACACCTGTAGGAAAGCAAGCAAGAGAGTTAGGATTTAAATCCAACAACTTAGCCTCAAATGCTAGATAAAATCAATATGCACACAAATGAGAGAAGGAAATATATGATATTTTTCAAGATGGAAAACAAGCAAAGGGCTCATGAAACCCCTTTTTAAGTAAATCTCTTGGTGTCTTATGAGATTGTTGGCTTGAACAACTTGTGGGATCTTTGATATCCTTGGAGGTGACTATTCCAACCGAAGAAGTCCTCACATTCCAATAGATTTGGCAATCTATCCTTTGAACTCACAAATGCCTGCAAACCAATTGCTAGTGCAAAAGAGACTCCGCATATAGAGGCCAAGTTGAGTTTGTCATTCAACCGAAAATAACAAGCTACAACAAGAGCACGAAATATACCAAGCCGAAAAGAGATTTGAGATAGCTGCAAATCTCTCCTTCTTAGACAACAATGCCCTCAGGCAAATGCACAAAAAAACAACTAGATAACAATGTAAAATCAAATGAATAATAACATCAAATGAAACAGGTATACCTTATCAACCAAAGAATGCACCACAAGAGAAACCAGTAACCCCAAAGACTTTTTATTATATGGAAGATGAATACAAAATCCAGCGATCTCCGCAAGCCCAACAGCTTGTTTTATGATACAAAGATGACAGCCAAAACTCATTTAAATAGGCAAATGGGAGCCAATCCCAATGTGAATGCAAGTGACAAGTGGAAGGGTGAAGATCCCAAAGCAAAAACGAATTTGCAAGTGGTTGCAAGAACTGTCCAAGTGCTGAAGATCACTGTTGTAAACTGCTCCCTAACTGGCTGTGTATATCTCCCTTGAGAATCAGCGTATCCTCTTGCTGGCCATGTGTAGAAAGGACTGCAAACAAAGGGGGAAAAGTCTCTTAAATAACTTACATAAATTCACAGTCAACATGCCAGCAAAATAATGAGTAAAACATCCTCTGCGTATCCTCCAAATCAGGCCTGCGTATACACTGAAAAATTTGCCAGCGTTGATGCTCTGTATATCTTCTTGTGATTAGCTGTTAGTGGGAGACAAGAACTGTCCCATGTGGCAGTTCTGTCCCCACTGAAACTTTAACAAAACCGTGAGTTAAAACTCTTGCTGCGTTGGATATTCCCTTGCTGCATGGAATTCTTTAGTGTCATGTGCATAAATCTGTGTGTTATCATCAAAATATAACTGCATGTAGAGTGCTGTAATGAACTGCATGTGGCTGCCCGCGTGTAACCTTAATTGCTGTGTGTATATCCTCATGTGGCCTAGCAGCATTGACTGCTATTTGGCCTTAATGATTTTCCAATGTTGCTGCCATGTCATTGCTTGTCCCCCACTAACTTTAATGTGCACCAACATGTTGAAATAAATCAAAATATTTAAACTTTAGCCATATGTAATATTTCAACGTTGCCTCTCTAACTCAACTTTGACCCTTTTGACTCCCTTTGATTTTCATTTGGAACTTTGACTTTGACTTTCCTCCATGTGGTGGGCCCCACATGGCTGCCACATCACCCTTGATATTCCCTTATATTTCCATGTCAAAAATTTGACTTGTTTTGACTTTGGAAAAATTTCTAAATTTTTTCACTTGTTGAATTTTTTGAATTTTTTCTCGTTTTTTGCCATTGTCGCTAGGAAAACCCGCTTTTGAGGGACTATAAGTCATTTTTTGACCCTTAAAGTGGGTCCTAGGATAATGTTGGGTCTCTGAGGATGGATTTCGAGTAGTTACATGCACTAGACATTTCCTAAGGCTATTTATTTTACACCATTACATAAAAAATAATTAAAAAATTCCGTTTTGTGGGAAATTTTTAATTATTAAAAAATGCTACTTAGACCTAGTCAAATTCCACGAAATTTTTTGTGTGATTGAGTATGGTAATATACATCAACTCCAGACACTAAAATGTGTTGGGGGTTCAACCTTCAAATTGTCACCTCGGCTCTTGGGTAAAAAATGAGTGAAAAAAACCCAGAAAATTATCCGCATATGAAAAAGAAGGGATAATTAACCAGATAAAAAAAACACTCCAAGATGTACTGGTTTGTTGATCGAGTCCCAACATCCTAAGCCTGTTACAGACTCAAAAACTCTTCATTTTTATTTTTTATTTATTTATTTTTTTATTTTTCTGAATTAGGCTATTCTATTATGTACAAAAGTTGAAGATACAGTTACAGTCAGTCAGGCTTTACAGCGGGAGCCTGCTGCCAGAGATACTGTCAGACGGGCTCAACCCTTTGGCCATGCTTACGAAAAAGACTCAGAAATTCCCACGCAGGGGAGGACCATGAAAGTTCCCATGCAGGGGAAAACCAGAAACCAGAACAACGACCACCAATCCCTCGCAGGGGAGGACCCAAAACCATAACAGTAAACATCAATCCCACGCAGGGGAGCGCCACGGAGGCTAAGTTCCTCATACCCAAAACAACCCCAAAACATTGACGCAAAGACACGTCGACCCCAAAACATTGACACAAAGACACGTCGACGGCTTAACCAGCCTTGACAGAACAACACATAAACAAACAATGACAAGTGGACGAGGGAACCTGACCAGAGAAGCCAAGAGCCAACACCCGGACATCAATTCCCGATCTGGAGCCGCGTGCTATTCTTCCGGCTCCTCCTCCACTATCGGGCAGGGCCTGTAGTAGTCCTCCTCCAGCTCCGTTGTTGCAGCTTCCTCAGCCTCTGCAGGTGGAAATTCGCTGCCGTCCTTGTGAGGAGTCGGAGCCTCAACTGTCTTTCCTTTGTTCCTGTGTCGCGTTGGCCTCATGGCTTTCTTCTTGCGGGGGAGCTGGAACAGGCGGAGAGCTGGTGCTTCCTTCCTCCTCCGGTTCGTCAATGAACAAAACAGAGATATGAGCATTGATACGCGGCCTAGTCAAACGGCTATTGAAGGAGAAGATGGCCGAGCCAAAGAAGGGAGCACCAGAGGTGCCAGAGGAGCTGGCTTCCAGAAGTTGGGTAGGCCGAGAAGGATGAGTGATGGCTGAGCTGGGGCAGTGACAGAAGCAATGGCAGTGCGGGCAATGACAGGGAGGGCGAGATTCCTCCGCAGCGGGGCGTCGTGAGGTTCCTCCTCTGCTGGAGCCCCTGCGGCTCAGCAACCGTTGGCGCTCACGAACCATGCTGGCGGGGAGATTCAGGGAGTAATTCAGCCGAACAAACAGGTTCGAGCTATGACAAAACAGTGCAGAGCCTGCCTGAACCAAGAACTGGACTTGGATTACTCAGAGGTCGGATTGTAGGCGGGCAGGAACACAGAATTCAGAATGCATGAGTCCAGGAGCGCGGATAGGGCCACTGTATATAGAGCTTCCAGCTCTGCCTCGGTGGTCGTCCGCCATAAAAGCTGCAGTCAAATCCATTACAGAGCTGAGAGGGGAAGCGCAGCCAAGAGAGGCCAAAGCGTTAATGCCTTCGGCCTGCCAACCTGTGGCTATTAAAGCCACCGTCCTAGGATAACCGTCTCCTTTGCAGCCCATTTGAGCCTTGCGCGTGATGGGCACGTGGTCTTCACGAGCCCTCTGTCCCATCGGCCTGAAAACGTTAACTTTCATCCGCATCCGGGAGACTCAAAAACTCATCATTACTAGTATCTCTTATTACATTTTTTTGCAGGGTGCGGAATCTGGGTAGAAGAAAGATGATGAGAAGGTAGAAGTAGAGTTAAAAAACTCTGTTGACTGATGATATCTGATGGTACAAGTGTTCTTTGGATCATTCTTGGGCATATGGAGTCTTCATATAATCATCAAGTGCCACTCCAGTGGTCAATAGGCTCTAAAATCAACTATACTTGCTCTCATACAACACAAATTTTTGGAGTGTTCTTGTGTAGGGGTCAAACTTCCAGTTGCTTCTTGTCTTAGTAGTATCATGATGTTGACCGCACCTATACCTCCTTACAGTGATGATATAAAGAGGAGAGCCTTCAGTTTGATAGTGGAAACTTTTTAGGATTTGGATAATAGTGAGGGCCCTACTTTTGGAAAGAGGTTATAGATTTTAGAATTCATGGCCTTGGTTAGATCTTATGGCCTCATGTTTGAGTTGGGCTGTGACGACTTGATTCTGCAGATGTTCCAATGCTTCTTTAGAATTAGGAAAGATCATCCTGACACAGTCATAACACACATGCAGTCCATTTTATCCTCATGTACGGGAGGCCATGATGCCATTTGCAGGAGGTTGTAGTTTAGATTCTTGGCCATGTGGAGGAGAGAAAAATTGGTCTCACCTGCTACTTATGAACTAACCGAAAGGTTGGTTAAGTAGAACATTGGTCTGTTCAGGAGATGATTGACCTAAGAGGAGTTGCGGAGGATTGGTGGTGACCAACCATGCAACAAGATTGAGCTGACAAGGAGGGTCTTTGCTTCATTTGCAAGGAACCTTGGGGACCTGACCACTCATGCTTGAGTGACACTGAGGAGATGGCAAAGGTAGATCAGGAGGAGGGTCCTTCTGACTTTCCGGATGAGGATTCTTCTTTTCTAGTTTAGTCCATGAGTTCTTACGAGGATACCTTTGAGGAGCATGAGCACTCATGTGGATTTGTTGGCCACAGTCTAGATATGCTTCCATGTGAGATGGAGGAGTATGTTGAGCAACAGATTGTCTAGGGAGTAGACTTGCGAGATTGGCTGGTGATTCAGCATGGAGAGCGCATAGAGGATAGCGGGTCAGATAAGGAGGATGATATGACTAGTTTGTGTGACAGGGTCAGCAAGTGGTTCTTGCTGAGCCCATGTTGGGGGAGGATGAGCAACAGTGCTTTGGGCTAGCCATGGGCGAGGAGTGGACAGATGTACAGGCAACTAGCAGGGTGGTAGTATGTGCAAACAATTGCCACTAGAAGGTGCTGGAGCTTAACAGGGTAGTTTTGCAAGAGGCTAGTAGACGGGAGGAGTGTGTAGTTTTTAATCAGAGGATGGAGGAGTTGTTGGAGATGGTGGTGAATCCATCTTTGGGCCTACCCATTGATGAGGTGCAAATAGGTGCAACGGCAGCCGGTGGAGCTGTAGTATTTCGAGGCCATAGCCCTCTCCAAGAGTACATAGACAAGGCTTGTAGCACATCTTGCCCACTTTTGCATATTATAAAAGGAGGGGCAGGTTTCCTTAGGCAAATCTTGTTGATTGACCAGGTAGAGCATCACGAGTGGAGTAGGGACCAATATCAGCCTAGTAGACTTGTCCCTTACATAGGTGTCCATGCATCACGTTGGAGAGGGGTGATGAGTTGGTACTCGGTGGAGGGAGTAACAACTATGGTTGGAGAAAGAGCACTAGAGCCATGGGATAGGACATGGTGGCATTGGGATCCAGGAGGATCTGTTGATGGCAGGAAGAATCAAAGTTTAGTTTGAGGTGCGGGAATTAAGGGATTTGTTCTTGGTTGGGTGGCACGGAGGTATGGTATCACCCAATGGTTTTTATGGGATCTAGGTATCGATTCCTAGTTCCACTGGACTGCTAGGTTGGTCGACAGATATGGATTACTTGAGGGAAAGTGTAATATCCCGTTTTAGAGATATTCCCCAAACCCCAGTAAACTCCAACCAAATACGTACAAATGATATAATAACTAGGAAGCTCAAAGTGATGGAAATAACAATGGTGCAACATATAATAATTGTAATATCCCTAGCCCGGAATATCCCTCAAAACCCCAGAAAAACTCCAACCAAATATGTGCAAATGATATAATAACCCAAAAGTGATAAAATACCAGTGGAACAACATATAATAATGTAAACCGGAAATATAAGCAGATACACAAGAAATGCAGCAAGAAATGCTAAGCCATTTTATTATACTGAGCAATAAAATGAGTAGAAGAGTCGATCAGACATATGGCACCTCGACTTGCACAAGGCAAGTGAATAAAAGCTCTCAGAATAACAAGAAATGGCCTCTTTGCGTGGATGCTGCTGATGCTAGGAAACAAATAATTTGGGGCTGCTCCCCTCCTCTGAAAATGCTGAAACTCTGGAATCGGGCTCTACTCAAGAAACCCAGAAAAACCTAGAAAGCTCTCCTGGAATAGCCAACCCCCAAAAATCACCCCCTTGGGGTCCTGCGCAGTTCCTCAGTGCTCTGCGCTGCCACTGAAGGAAACCCCTCTAAACTCCGCCTAGAACTCTGCCAAAAATCCTCCAATAAGCAAGGGATGGTCCCCTGCTCAATCTCCCAGCATGAATCCTCCTGCAAAAACCCCAATCCAACACTGCTACCAGAAAGAATTGCGTCCCTCTCCTAGTGCTGCGCAGTCCTCCAAAACGTTGCTAAAACTGTCGCTGGACTGCTGATGAGACTACTGCTGAAACATCAAAGGAAATACCTTGTCCGAGCAGGCACTCGAAGTTCCCCGGGTCTAAGGGTGAGATCTCCGAACGGAGACACTCGATGCACTAAACAGTGCTGCAGACTAGCTAAACAGCTAGCGTGCTCAAAAGTTGAAACGACTAGCTCAAAATGCACATAACTAAATGATCCAAAATGAGGGGGTTTCTCTCTATTTTATAGCCTCTGCCTCTCACAATCCCTAGGCTCACCTTCTCCTGCATGATCCCCTTCTTGCCATGTGTTCCTTCCCTCCTGCGCAGTCCCTCCATGTGTCTGCGTGGGCCCCATTTCTGCGTCCCCCTTGGTTCCCCTTAAGTCACAACGTTGTGCTACTAGGAAGTGACATTTTATTCAAAAAGTGAGTTATGTCCCCCGTCCTCACTTTTTTATTTACAAGTAACTATGGAAGGCAAAAATCGGACAAAATCGAATATTCCAATTAGCCATGACTAATTAGGAATATTACAATAATATAAACATGAAATATAAGCGGATACTCAAGAAATGCAGAGAGAAATGCTAAGCTATTTTATGATACTGAGTAATGGAATGAGTACAGGAGGTGATCAGAAAGATGGCACCTCGACTTGCACAAGGCAAGTGAAGAAATACACTCAGAATAGTAAATAAATGGCCTCTCTCTGAACTGCGTCTAAGCTGTTGGAGAACTGCGTTGCTGCTGGAAATCAAATGAGGATTTGGGGCTGTTCCTCTCAGAAAATGCTGAAACTCTGGAATCGGACTCTACTCAAGAAACCCAGAAAAAACCAGAAAGCTTTTCTGAAATGGCTGACCCCCGAAAATCGCCCCCTTGAGGACCCACGCAATCCCTCAAGGCTCTGCGTTGCCACTGAATAAAACCCACCAAAACTCTGCCTGAAACCCAACCAAAAACCTCCAATAGGCAAGGGCTGATCCCTTGCTCAATCTCCCAGCTCAAATCCTCCACAAACCCCCAATCCGGAACTACCTCCAGAAGAACTGTGTCCCTCTCTCTCAGGACTGCGCAGTCCTCCAATGCTCAACTCCTCCTCAATGCCAAAGATCCATACTACTGCAAAATGACTGCTGAAACTACCTTGCCCAAGTAGGCACTCGAAGTCCCCCGAGGCTAAGGGTAAGATCTTCGAACGGAGACACTCAGTGCACTAAACAGTGCTGCAGACAAGCTAAACAGCCAGCATGCTCCAACTCGAAGTGACTAGCTCAAATGCTCATAGTCAAATGACAAAATGAGGAGGCTCCTCTCTCCTTTATAGCGTTGGCCTCTGTCATCCCCAAGGCTCACCTCCTCCAACGTAGCTCCTTCTCTTGCCACGTGTTCCTCTCCATCTGTGCAGTCCCTCCAAGTGTCTGCGTGGGCC
>APFE031504434.1:0-15789 GCA_000404065.3 Pinus taeda | reverse complement strand
CCTATCCTAGGCTACTCAAAGGTACATTATCCTATCTTACTCTAACATATTCTAAATTGACCTAGCCAACTCTATCATACTCTAGCTTAGCCTAGCCTATCCTATGCTATCCTAGCCTACTCTATCCTATCATAGCTTAGCCTAGCCTAGCCTTTCCTAGCATAGGATACTCTAACCTACTTTAGCCTAGCCTAGACTAGCCTAGCAACCTCTATCCTACTCTAGGCTAGCCTAGCCTAACCTAGCCTAGCCTAGCCTAGCCAACTATATCCTATGTCAGCCTAACCCAGCCTAACGTAGCCTACTCTTTCCTAGCCTAAGTAAGCCTACTCTTTCCCATCCTTACCTACTCTATCTTGAACCAGCGTATCCTTTGCTAGCCTAGCTTTACCTAACCTAACCTAGCCTTGCCTAACCTAGGTTACTCTAACCTACTTTAGCATGGCCTACTCTAGGTTAGCATAGATTAGCCTAGCCAACATTATCCTAGCCTAGCCTAGCATAGCCTAACCTAACCTAACCTAGCCTAGCCTATTCTAACATACCCTAGCCTATTCCATCATATCCTATCATTCCCTAGCTTACTCTAGCCTAACTTAGCCTACTCTAGCCTAGCTAAGCCTAGCGTAGCCTACCTTAGCCTATGCTTGCGTAGCCTAACCTATGCTTGCGTAGCCTAGCCTAGCCTTGCCTAGCCTAAAATTGTCTAGCCTAGCCTTGCCTAGCCTAGTCTTGTCTAGCCTAGCTTACTCAATCCTTTGTCTAACCTAGCCTAGCTAGTCTACAATCTACTCTAGCTACCACTGGCCATTTCCTCTAGCCTACTCAAGCTTAGCCTATGCTATCATAGGCTAGCCTAACCCATCCTATCCTAGCCTACTCTAAGCTACATTACCCTAACTTACTCTAGCCTAACCTAGACTAACCTAGCCAACTCTATCCTACTCTAGCTCAGCCTAGCCTATCCTATGCTATCCTAGTCTACTCTATCCTATCATAGCTTAGCCTAGCCTAGCCTTTCCTTGTCTAAGCTACTCTAACCTACTTTATCCTATCCTATACTAGCCTAGCCAACTCTATCCTACTCTAGCCTAGCCTAGCGAACTCTATCCTACTCTAGCATAACCTAGCCTAGCCGACCCTACTCTTTCCTAGCCTAACTAAGCCTACACTTTCCTTTCCTAACCCAGCCTAACCTAGCGTAGCCTAACCTACTCTATCCTTTCCTAGCCTACCCTAGCTTATTAAATCCTAACCTAATCTAGGATAGCCTACTCTAGCCTAGCCTAGCCTAGCCTATGCTAGCCTAGCCTAGCCTTGACTATTTTAGCCTTGTCTAGTCTAGCCTAGCCTACTCTAGGCTACTCTAGTCTAGCCTAGCCTACTCTAGCCCAACATAGCTTAGCCTACTCTAGCCTACTATAGCTTAGCCTACTCTAACCTAGCTTAATCTAGCCTAACCTAGACTAGCCTAGCCTAACTTAGCCTATTATAGCTTATCCTAGACTAGCCTAGCCTAGGTTTCCCTACATTAGCCTAGCCAACCCTAGCCATCCGTAGTCTGGCCTTGTCTAGCCTAGCCTACTCATGCCTTGTCTAGCCTAATCTCATCTATCCTAGCCTAACTTACTATCATACACTAGCCTAACCTAGCCTCTCTACTCTAGCCTAGTCATGCCTAGCCTACTCTATCCAATCCTAACCTACTCTATCCTAGCTTAACCCATCCTATCCTAGCCCACTCTAAGCTACAATAGCCTAGCCCAATCTACCCTATTATGGACTAGCCTAACCAGCTCTATCCTACTCTAGCCTATCCTATCCTATCATATCTTATCCTATCCTACTCTATCCTAGAATAACATAGCCTAGCTTTCCCTTCCCTAGCCTATGCTACTATAACCTACCTAAATGTAGCCTAGACTAGCCTAGAAAACTCTATCCTAGTCTAGCCTAGCCTAGCTTAGCATAGCTTAGCATACCCTAGCCTACTCTTTCCTAGCCTATCTAAGCCTACCCTTCCCTAGTTTAGCCTAGCCTAGTCTAGTTAAGCCTACTCTTTCCTAGCCTAGCCTAACCTACTCCATCCTAGCCTAGCGCGCCTTAGCCTATTCAATCCCTACCTAATCTATCATAGCCTACTCTAGCCTACTCTAGCTTACTCTAGTCTAGCCTAGCTTAGCTTACTCTAGCCTAGCCTATCCTTGTCTACTCTAGCTTAAACTAGCCTAGCCTTCTCTATCCTAGCCTACTCTATTGTAGCCTAACCTACTTTAGCCTAGCCTACTTTATCCTAGCCTAGCCTAGCCTAGCCTACTCTAGCCTATGCTAACCTAACCTAGCCTAGACTACTTTATTCTAGCCTACTCTTTCCTACTCTAGACTAACCTAGCCTATCATATTCTACACTTTTCTAGCCTACTCTAGCCTAGCCTACTCTATCCTACTTTAGACAAGCTTAGCCCACTTTATCCTACTTTAGCATGGCTTAGCCTACTCTATCCTATCTTAGACACGCTTAGCCTGCTCTATCCTACTCTAGCCTAGACTATTCTAGCCTATACTAGTTTAGCATACTCTATCCCACTAGCTTACTCTAGCCTAGACTAACCTATTTTAGCCTAGCCTTGCCTAGCCTACATTAGCCTACTTGATACTATCCTCGCCTAACCTACTAAAGATTAGTCTTGCCTAGCCCAGTCTACTCTAGCCTACTAGCCTAGCCTAGCCTACCTTAGTCTACTTTATCCTATCTTATCCTAGCCTGCTATAGCTTAGCCTACCCTAGCCTACTCTAGCCTAGTCTACTCTTTCCTAAGCTACTTTAGCCTACCCTAGCCTAGCCTGTTTTAGCCGACTTTAGGCTAGCCTAACCTATTTTAGCCTAATTTAACCTACTCCATCCGAAACTAGCCTAGCCTAGACTGGCCTAGTCTACTCTAGCCTAACCTAGCTTAGTCTATTCTATCCTAACAACCTAAGCTAGCTTAGCTTACCCTATGCTCGCCTACTCTAGCCTAGCCTAGCATAGCTTACTCTAATCTAGCTTACCCTAACCTAGCCTACCTTAGCGTACTCTATCCTATCACAGTGTAGCCTACTCTAGCTTAGCCTAGCCTAGCTTACTCTAGCCTAATCTATTCTAGCCTAGCCTAGTTTACCCTACTCGCCTAGCATAGCTTACTCTAATCTAGCTTACCCTAGCCTAGCCTACCTTAGCGTACTCTATCCTATCACAGTGTAGCCTACTCTAGCTTAGCCTAGCCTAGCTTACTCTAGCCTAATCTATTCTAGCCTAGCCTAGTTTACCCTACTCCAGCCTACTCTACTCTACTCTACTCTAGTCTACTCTACTCTAGCGTGCTCTAGAAATTTATACACACATGATGTCGTTGGGCCATTCCATTAAAAACACAGATGAAAATTAATCTTAAAAAACATTTATATTACTATTTAATTTCATAATATAAGTTTTAATAGAAAAACAATATCACTTTATATTATATAAGTTCAAACATTTTTTCATTATATTAATTTAATTAAAATATATACCATATTGTAAAACATAATAACATATCAATTATCTAAATTTTAATCCATTAAAAAAATAAATTAATCTAAATATTATTAATAAAAACATTAGAATACAATAAATTAAATATATAGTATCGATTATAAAAATTAAAAAAACAATTTAAAAGAATTATATATTAATATCAAATTTAATAAAAAATATATATAAAAACTAAACATGTAAAAACAAAATTTAAGATACAAAATATTCACACCAAACTATACTACACAAGTTAAAAAAAACTTATTTAAATAAAAGAAAATTACACTAAAATTTAACTAATCTAAATAAAATAAAACTTATAAAACAAAAATAATTTTTATGCACACATGATGTCGTTGGGCCATTCCATTAAAAACACAGATGAAAATTAATCTTAAAAAACATTTATATTACTATTTAATTTTATAATATAAGTTTTAATAGAAAAACAATATCACTTTATATTATATAAGTTCAAACATTTTTTCATTATATTAATTTAATTAAAATATATACCATATTGTAAAACATAATAACATATCAATTATCTAAATTTTAATCCATTAAAAAAATAAATTAATCTAAATATTATTAATAAAAACATTAGAATACAATAAATTAAATATATAGTATCGATTATAAAAATTAAAAAAACAATTTAAAAATAAATTATATATAATATCAAATTTAATAAAAAATATATATAAAAACTAAACATGTTTAAGATACAAAATATTCACACCAAACTATACTACAAAAGTTAAAAAAACTTATTTAAATAAAACAAAATTACAATAAAATTTAACTAATCTAAATAAAAAACTTATAAAACAAAAATAATTTAAATAAAACAAAACTTGCAATTACCCTTAAACTACGCCTCATTCTACGAAAACACATTAAAATGAACCTACACAACTGATATATGCCATTCATCTAAAATGTACGAATATGGTTTGAAGCAAAGCAAAAAAATAATACACGCAATTCTCCCGACCGTCAATAAAATAAAACATATTTACTAGTACTCGCGACCGTCAATAAAATAAAGCATATTTATTAATACTAAGCATATGACATCTACAATCCGAAATGTTCAATTGTGAACAACTTAAGAATTAAAGTAATTTTGACGTACTATTTCAAATATTACAACATTGATTTTATCAAAGTAAAACCAACTTTAAAATAGATAAACTAGATGGATGAGCCACTTGTCTTAGAGTTGTTTGTTGGTTCGTTCCAATATTTATTCTCCCGGTAACCAGGAAGGAAGTTTTCGTTTTAAATTTAAACTCTGTCTGCGTCTTTTATCATTTCAGTTTGGTCCGGCCAAGGCAATCTTGTGAAGAAGAGCTCATCAAAAGCGCATGGCGCGTACACCAAGGCCAGCATTATGGATCATCATAAACTTTGTGAGATGACCTATATGAAATCTAGCTGCTTAATTTATGTCGATAATGAGGCATTGATGGAGATTTGGACTGCCCGGAAATGAGACGAGATTGATGGAGATTTGGAGTGGAAAGGATTTTTTGTTCACCACAGAAGACCCAGAATCTTGCAAGTTTTTTTTAAAGTGCATAGGATTTTTTTGTTCACCAGAAAATGAGGCATGGAGATTTGGAGTGCAAAGGATTTTGTGTTGACTGAGAAGACCCAAAAAAAAAACTTGTTATGAGGTGTGTGAATCACAGAGAAAAAAATAAAATGATGATGTCCATGTGATTTCAAAAAAAATAATGATGTCCATGTGATTCTAAGAAAATTGATGATGTCTATTCTATGTCACCTTGCTCAACATCTTTATGGATAGCCATTATCTCTATGGATATCCATCCATTATCCTAGTAATTTAATGGAAGGATGGGATAATCCATAACTATCAGTTTAACATTGGCTAAAAAATTTACAGGAAAGAAAACTAAAGTGAAATGACTAGGGTTTGCCTTGAAAGTAGAGTTTAAGGGAAATGCACCTGTAGTTGAATCCCTGTTAGTTATCCAGAAAAAGCATTGATTATGCCTTAGCAGCTCAACTCAACTCGCTCTTCGCTCTTCGGTTGGAGGTTCCAATCCATAAAATAATCTAAGAGATCCCTGGAATAATTTTTATGGAGATGAAAGGAATACATGAGATTTGAAATAAAACATTGCAATTGTAGAAATGAACTAAAATGAAACGATGGTGTAGACAAAAGCAGAATGCAATAGAAAGAAGGCATTACCGTCGAAGAACAGTGACTGTTTAGCAATTCGGTCACCCTTCCGCTGAAGTTGGGAAATTGTTTGCGTCGTCGCCTCTCACTCAAGTATACCCACACGCACAGACTCCTATCGCTCAAGCATACCCACACGCACAGACTTAGCACACAAACTTATCAGACCACACAAACATATCGGTCCACATAGAAATATCGGACAAGACCAATTGACAGATTTCTGCAGTAAGTCTTCTATATATCGTTTCTTTCAACGGATATCTATCTATCTGTCCGTTCTTGAACAAACGTTTCGAAGAAAAATCTCGAGTCGGTTCAAAGTTTTCAACGGATATATGTCTCCTTTCTTGAACAACCGTTTCACATAGAAATCCATGCTGAGTTGGCAACCGTTTCACAGAGAAATCCATGTTGAGTGGGTAATTCGTCCGGTCATTTTCGGCCATAGTCTCATTCTTTTCAACTTTTTCAAGAACAATTCCGTTATGTTGTGTGGCACGTTGCTTTGTTGTTGTGATAGTGATGGATAAACATACGGTAGTGATGGATAACGACGTTGAATTGTTGTTGTGATAGTGATGGATAACCATATGGTAGTGATGGATAACCCTCTGTTAAGGATATAGTAGTGATCATAACCCTGTGACAGCTTTTTAAAAAGGAAAAAAGCAAAACGTTACCTAAATTTAGAAACCAGAATATTAAATACATTCTTGAAAATTCCAAAAACAAAACCAAAAAAGTTAGCTATGGTGAAATCGGCTTGCAAGAAACTCCGCTAGCTCTTAACTAAATGTTAAAGTGGATATCTAAATTTAGAAAGCTTAATATTAATTACATTCTTGAAAGTTACACAAACAAATACAACAGGTAAATTTGAATTAAAAAAAACAAACAAACAAAAATAATTAACTTTTTAATTTGAATTAAAAAATCAAATAAACAAAAACAATTAACTTTTCAATTTAAAAAATGTAATGTAAAATATTAAAAGTTAAATTTAAACAAAAAACACTTAATTTTTTGTGAGGTAAAAGATTGGAAATTTCAAAGTTAGTAAAACCGAATTGTTGATGGCAAAGTTAAAAGTTAAAATTTAAAATAGCATTGGTTTGCTTTTAAAGTGAAAAAATGGAATTCAAAGTAAAACATAAAATATAGAACCCATTTCTATCTAAATTGTGGTTTGAAATTGACATATACTAACCTTGTTATAA
The DNA here is from genome assembly GCA_000404065.3 of Pinus taeda. Lineage (NCBI taxonomy): Eukaryota > Viridiplantae > Streptophyta > Pinopsida > Pinales > Pinaceae > Pinus > Pinus taeda. Next base: position 8,795 of record APFE031504434.1, on the reverse strand, counting down.
TAAATAATTTAGAACATACCTTGAATGTGGAAGAACAATAAATTCAATCAAATCTACTTGACATATAACTCTATAAGCTAGTTGGGCATACAACCCTTTCTTCTCAATAACATTATGAACTTCTTGAATATGGATCCTAAACTTCAGTAAGAGTATTTAAATTTCTATTTCTGATATCTTTATATTTTGGTGTATGTTGTGAATGGAGATAGTTTTTTCTCTATATTTAAGTTGAACATGAAAACCAAATTTATCAATTTAAAGGGTTTAGTTGATACTAATTAGTTAAACTTTGAATAGAATATGTAATAGAACAACAATTTACATGACAATTAGTATACTTTTGTGTGAGATTTTGAAGGATAAAACAAAGGTGACTACTCTAGTATAACTAAAATGGCATCAGAAGCTTACAAAATCCAAAAAAAGTTGAAGGGGACATAAATTATTTTTCTACTTCAAATTATATTCTTGTTTCAAAAATTATAATGTTTAAGATGGACCAACTAATCTCCAAAAAAAAAATTGAAGGGAACATAAATTATTTTTCTACTTCAAATTATATTCTTGTTTAAAAAATTAAAATGTTTAAGATGGACCAACTAATCTCCAAAATTTGTTGTTCTCAAGCATTACTATGGAGGTCTAAATAACTTATTTTTTTGTATAAGCTATAAATGATTTCTTATCTTGAATTTATTCCTCGACATGTCTATATTGAAACAATCCTTCCAAATATCGTTATCTTGCATAACCAAATCCTAATTCAAATTATCAAAGAAAGTCTATTATTGCATGGTCTGTTAACAAAATATAAAATGTTGTGCATAATATTTTTATGCATGATATTCTCTATAAATGTAGACTTAGATGTCTGCAATCATACCCTATTTTTCGGAAACCTAGTCTCTTAGACCTAATCCTCTTCCAATAACCCCACCAAATCAAATTAAACAAACTTTGCACACCATATCTAGTGTAAAACCCTAATCTATCCAGCCCTCTTGGTTGTGATCCTTTGGAGAGAGCCCTCTATGGCTTGGTAGGGCTAGCTACCAATTCAAAAGACTGGTCTATGGTTACCTCAGCTCGACTCTTCCTTAGCCTTAGAGATCGAGACGAGTGATAACACCCCCGAGGAACCTAGTAGAGACATTGGGCCTAGGTACGTTAAGAATATTTATTTATACATTTTTATTCCTAATCATTGGTTTTTTCCATGTTCTTCTCTTGTAGAAGTTTTAGGCCTCAAGATGGCTCTTCCACTAGAAGATCTTGGCAAGGATAGGGGTTGTGTTTGGGTTTCTCCACTCTTGTTGAACCATTTGAGTGTGGCATAGGCCTCTCATTTTTTGTTGTTGTTTTCCATGCCTAGAAAAAGTCCTAATGTGTAGCGAGGAGCATATTACTATGAAGGGATAGGTTATTCTGGAGCTGAAATTTGACTTGAGAGGGCAACCAATCATTAGAGGGATTTGAACACTTAACCAATTCAAGAAGAGATCACTTAGGTAGAAAAGGGAACTTTTCGATGAGGGACATAATCCTAAAAAACAACGAGGTGTTTGCTGATATGGAAGGTTCAATTGTTCATGCTGGTCATACAAGTGGCGTGCTTGCAAGAACTTAATGGAAAATGGGGCTTCCTCGTGGTCATGGGTGCACTCCTAGGAGTAAAAATCCAACCACTGTAAAGGATATTGATCCCTGGAAATATGCATGCATGCTTATCTCCCTATGTATCTTTAGCTTTCATTTACGTTTCCTTGTCTTAGCTCTGTTGTCTATGGCCATATAGATAAATATCATGTATTGTATTTGAGAGCCATAAAATATATATTTTATTTTCATATTTTGAAACATTTAAGGTTACTTGTTTGGTCAGGTTTCCAGACAAACAATTATTACATCTCCCAGAAATTAAGAAAAAAATATAAGGAGGGAAAGGAGAGAATGCTCGTGGTATTGGAATGTCAAGAAAATACACAAGCCTCCTGTATTATATATGAAAATCATTAATTGTTTGAAAGGTTAGAAAATGGAAAGAAGACTATTGAATACTTAAATGTGGGTCGTTCTCTTCAAACTAATCTCAATACCATGACATAAGGGCCAGTGAAATAAAGAGCTCATTTAGAATCAAACGAGAAGGTAGAAATGGGTACCATAAATCCCTGTCCTTGAAAATTGGGGTAAATGGAAATTAGTATCTCCTCCATTGAAATAAGGTTATGCTAACCTCCATACATATTTTTCTTATAAAATAATCTTGGGGCTACTATTAATAATGCAATATGATACAAAACCGTTTTCCATTCAAAATTCGAAACCCTCTAATTTAGACCCTCTAATTTAGACCAAGGGCTAAATTTCATCGGTAAAATTTTCCATTAAGATTATTTTTTGCTGAAATATGCATGAAAAAAATATTATTATAAATAATCACAATATGGCCTATAATAAAGTTATAATTTGGTTAATTTCTTCTTCTTTTTTTAATCTAGGAAATGTGATAGGTTCTATGTGTTACACGTTTTGATGATTGTCATGGATTAAATTTTATTTGCATTTAAATCCATTTAATTTATATGGCTTCCCTAGTTTGTTAATTTAATGTTAAAATTTTCTTTTAACTTAAATTGAAAATAAATTCCAAATTAGATATGCCGATAATTGTGCTAATGAGAAGAATATATCTTTCATAGTTCTAATTTAGTTAATTTCTATGCTTTTTTTAATATATGAAATGTGATAGAAATATTGGGGTAACCATTTTCATGGTTATCATGGATTGAATTTTATTTGTAGTTCGATCAATTTAATTTATATGCCTTCGCTAGTATGTTTTAATTTAATGTTAATGTTTTCTTTTAACTTAAATTCAAAATAAATTCAAATATATATATGCCTATAACTATGGTAATCGTAAGAATAGATCTTCCATAATTCTAATTTAATTTCTAGGTTCATCGTAGATATTTGAACCCCATGGAATATGTTGTAATATTCATGGTAATATTGACATATAAATCATAAGATTTTTGAACCCATGGAATATGTTCGAATATTCATGGTAATATTGACATGTCAATCATGAGATTTATGGACCCATGGAATATGTTGGAATATTCATGGTAATATTGGCATATCAATGATAAGATTTATTTTCAAGTTAAATATACTCTAATAATTAAACTATTTCACATTAATTAATTTTAAAAGATGGCATATCAGCACATCATATTGGGCATGTGGTATTTCTAATCCATGGTAATGTAAGAACAACTATTTCCAATTAAAGGATTCCCATAATAATAGTGGGGGTGAATCTACATCGATAAACATAATTTTATATATTATATAACTCCATTAATAATAATAATATATTTTAGTTAATTTTTATGAATTTTTTAATGCAATATGTATAATGGGGTTAGCTTTTTGATTCTTATCATAGAGTGATGGTTGTAGCAGCTTTCAATCCATCTAATTATATGGTCACAATAGTTATAATAAAACCAATAAATCATTATTTAGTCAAAATATTCTATATACATTATATTCGAAGTCAAGTGTTTAGGGTTTAGGAATTATAACACTTTAGTAAATTCTTCTAATAAAAATTTAAATAAAATTTACAAAACACTTTTTAAAATGTTATAAAATACTTAGGTTTTAGGGTTTAGGATTAGGGGTTTATGCTTTAGAGTTTAGAGTTTAGGGTTTATAGCACTTTAGTGAATGTTTTTAATAAACACTTAAATAAAAGTTACAAAATGTTTTTAAAATTGTTATTAAATGCTTAGGGTTTACGGTTTATAATTTAGGGTTTAGGATTTAGGGTTTTGGGTTTTTGCTTTGGAGTTTAGGGTTTAGGGTTTATAAAACTTTATAAAATGCTTACGGTTTAAGTTTTATTGGTTTAGGGTTTAGGGTTTGGAGTTTAGGGCTCATGGTTTCACGTTTCTAACACCTTAGTAATTTTTTTAATAAACACCTAAATAAAAGTTACAAAACACTTTTTAAAATGTTATAAAATGCTTAGGGTTTAGCGTTTATGATTTTGGGTTTAGGGTTTGTAGTTTAGTGTTTGGGGTTTATGGTTAAGGGTTTAGGTCGAGGATTTATGGTGTAGGGATGAACCACCCCACCTTAAATGGGTATCCGCTGCTACATAGTACACATAATGCATTGATCCCATGGAGCCTCGAGGAGTTATGAAGAAAAATAAATAAAAGTCAAAAGGTTTATGATGAAGGGTGGAAAAACAAAGATTGGGGTATCTCATGTACCACGATTTTCTCCCTCCTACACTCACATACCGAGGTGTGGTCTTCTCTTATTATAGATACTGATAAAATTCATAGTTTTTATGGTTTAGGGATTAGGGTTTATAACATTTTATTAAATTATTTTAATAAGCACTTAAATAAAAGTTAAAAAATAGTTTTTAAAATGTTATAAAACTCTTATGCTTTAGCACTTAGGGCTTAGGGTTTATAACAATTTAGTAAATGTTTTTAATATACACTTAAATTAGGGTTTAGGTTTAGGTTTAGGTTTTAAGGCTTAGGTTTTAGGGACTACGGTTTAAAGTTTATAACACTTTATAGATTCTTCTAATAAACACGTAAAAAAAGTTACAAAACACTTTTTAAAATGTTATGAAATGCTTAGGGTTAAGGTTTTAGGGTATGAGGTATAGGGTTTAGGGTTGGGGTTAAGGGTTTAGGGTTTATTACACTTTAGTAAATTGTTTTAATAAACACTTAAATGAAAGTTACAAATTTCTTTTTGAAATGTTATCAAAGGCTTACGGTTTAGTGTTTCGGATTTAGGTTTTTCGGTTTAGGGTTTATAGTTTATAGCTTAGGGTTTAGTTTTTATGCTTTAGGGTTTATAACACCTTCGTAAATTAATTTGATAAAAACTTATGTAAAAGTTACAAAAATAATTTTAGAATGTTATAAAATGCTTAGGGTGTAGGGTTTATAAGACTTTAGTAAATTCTTATAATAAACACTTAAATAAAAGTTAAAGAACACTTTTTGAAATGTTATAAATTTCTTAGGGTTTAGGGTTAAGAGTCTAGGGTTCATAAGACTTTAGCAAATCCTCTTAATAAACACTTAAATAAAAGTTAGAAATTTTCTTTACATGTTATAAAATGCTTATGATTTAGAGTTTAGGGTTTATGGTCTCGGGTTTGGTGTTTAGAGTTTAGGGTTTAGCGTTTAGCATTTAGGGTTTAGGGTTTAGGTTTTAGTTTTTAGGGTTTACAGTTTAGGGTTGAGGTTTTATAACATTTTAGTAAATTATTTTAATAAACACTTAAATAAAAATCACATAACTCTTTTTAAAATGTTATAAAATTCTTAGGGTTTAGGGTTTAATGTTCATCGTTTGGGGTTTAGGGTTTAGGTTTAGGGTTGATGATTTAGCGTTTAGGGTTTAGGATTTAGAGGTTAGGGTTTAGTGTTTATAAGACTTTAGTAAGTTATTTTAATAATCGCTTAAATAAAAGTTTCAAAATACTTTTTAAAATGTTATAAAATGATTACGGTTTAGGGTTTAGGGTTTGGGATTTAAGGTTTAGGGTTTAGGGTTTAGGGTGTAAGGTTTGGGATTTGGGTTTAGGCTTAATGTTTAAATTATTTTAATAAATAATTAAATAAAGGTTAGAAAACAATTTTTAAAATGTTATAAAATGGTTAAGGTCTAGGGTTTATGGTTTAGGGTTTGCGGTTTGCGGTTTAGGGTTTAGGGTTTACATTTTCGGGTTTAGGGTTTATATATTTGTGTTTAGGGTTTAGGGTTTTGTTTTTATGGTTTAGGGCCTATAACACTTTAGTAAATTATTTTAATAGACACTTAAATAAATGTTACAAAATTCTTCTTAAACTATTTGATATTTCTCAAATACAAAATTTGGACCACCATCTCTACCTTATGTCTTGTGGTGCCTTGTATATTCTTGTTCTTCCATTTGTAGGTTCTTCTCCTACATTTCATGCTAGTCACACCAATTTAAGGTCCCTATTGTCACCTCTCGTTAGTTTCTTGCAAGTCTCTTATCATTCTATCACCTTCATATGCTATATAATCTCTACACACTTGTACATTACACAATGTTGGTTTCCACATTTATCCATGGAGATATATTGACGCAAGTTCACTTTTGCATTTGATCATATTCAAACCACTCTTTGATGTCTAGGTTCACCCAATATTGAACCGATGTGAAGGTATACAAACTTGAAAGAGAAAGGAAAGGGACAACAAAGGAAAAAAAATCTCACACTAAATCTAGATTCCTTATATCCAATACCTAAATAACTCCTCCATCATAATCTTGGTGTATAAAAATTATAATGAATATTGCAAACATTCAAGGGTGTACTCTAATAGATGTCTTGGCCCCTTTCTCAGAATATTTCATTGTAACGTTTTCCCTAAATGTAGTAGGTGTTAAATCTATTTATGCATTCAAAATGTATTTTAAACAAGAGGAAAACATAATCTCACCCAAAAGGTTATTATTGAATTTTAGTAAAATAGGCCAAATTTCTTATCCTTTGGTAGATTTAAGTACCTATCTTTTGTGGGATGGGCGTAAATACACTTGTCAATTATTATATGCGCACACTAATTACTCATAATTTGAAGGAAGTGACATCATGATAGGTGCCTCCACCATTTTTTATTTATCGAATTTTCCTTCATGTGTTATCTTACGTTGTGCAAACAATCTACGAACACCTTAAGACATTAAAAAAGGGAGGTGAATTGAAATTTTGCTATTAAATCCATGAATATTTGAATTATTATTTTTGAATTCCAATTTGGGAGCAGAGTGTAAGAAGATGTATTAAATAATCATGAACACTCTCCGACAACTAGTATATGATGCAATATTTTAATAGTTATACAAATATGACTCGTTTTTGGTATTGAAAGGAAGTAAAAGGGAAACAATTCTTTTTCCTGAAATTTAGGAAGAATGATTTGTCATTCATAGAATTTCATACGTCAAATGTTGCAATTGAACAATTTGTTTGTAATATGGGTATTCTTGGAAGCTAGATTTACTTTTACAATAAAAACAATACCTTCACCAAGTCAAATTTACATTCTTTCTTGAAATTATTTGACCAATAGGAAACTAAAGATCTTCAATTCCATAGATGATCAGTTGATCACAATTTTTCTCAAAAATGAAAGTGTCCAGAAATTCTTAAATGTAACATCAAGTTGAAGTGTTTGTTGTTCTCAATCCAATTACATTCATTTTACCTCAATCTCACACCATATGCTCAAGTTATCATGTGCTCATTGTTTGACCCAAGAATTACAATTCCAGTAGGTCCGTTGACTAGTTAGTTGACTAGGTTGATCATATAGTGAGTCAGCAGAGTGACTGTGTAAGGTATGAGCTAATGATAGCTTGCTAAGTGTAATCCTCTAGCTCATTTATTGTTGGCACATTTTGTTGGTTCGTGCTAGTTTTATGGAGGTGTTGGAGGAGGAGGTGGAGGTGGAAATGGGGGAGGGGGAAGTAGAGGCGGAGGAGGAGGTTGTGGACGTGGAGGAGGAGAAGGATGGGGTGGAGGTGGAGAAGGTAGTGGGGGAGCTCGTGGAGGTGGTGGTGGAGGTGGAGTTTGAGGAAGACAATGTGGAGGAGGAGGAGGCGGTGGATGTGGAGGTGGTGGAGGAGACGTTGGTGGAGGTTATGGAGGAGGTGGAGTTGGATGAGGAGGTGGTTGAGGAGGAGGAGGAGGAGGAGTATGTGGTGGTGGTCTTTGAGGTGGAGGTGGAGGTGGAAGTGAAGGTGGACGAGGTTGAGGAATAGAGGGTGGAAGTGGAGGAGGGGTAGGTGAAGGACTATGAGGATGAGGTGGAGGATAGGAAGGAGGTGGAGGATGAGGTGAAGGAAGAGGTGAAGCTGAAGGTGGAGGTGGTGGAGGATGAGGAGGTGAAGCTGGTGCTAGAGGAGGATGGGTTGGATGGTGTAGAGGTGGAGGTGGAGGTGTAGGTGGAGGTGGTGGAGGAGAAGGGGGAGGGGGATGTGGAGGCGGTGGAGGTGGAGTTATAAGTGGAAGAAGAGGTCGATGAGTTGAAGGTGTAGGTTGAGGTGGAAGTAGAGGAGGTGGAGGTGGACAAGGCGGAGGAGGAGGAGGACGTGGTGGTGGAGGAGGAGATACAGGTGGTGGAGGAGGTTGAGCTAGAGGTGGAGGTGTTGGAGGAGGAGTTGGATGTAGAGATTCGGGAGGAGGAAGTAGAGGTGGAGGAGGAGGTTATGGAGGTGGTGGAGGTGGAGGAAGAGGAGGAGGAGGTGGATGTGGGAGTGGAGGTTGAGGTGGTGGAGATGGAGTTGTAGTACAAGGTGGTGGAGATATAGGTGGAGGTGGAGGATGTTGATGTGACGGTGGTGGAGGAGGAGGAGGAGGAGGGAGAGGTGCGAGGGCAAGGAGGAGTAGGTGGAGGTGGAGGTGGAGGTGGAGGGGAGGAGGAGGAAGTGGAGGAGGAAGAGTAGGTGGTGGTGGAGGAGGTGAAGGTGGAAGTGGTGGAGGTGGTGATGGATGTGGAGGTAGATGTGGAGGATGAGGTAGAGGAGGTGGAGGTGGAGGTTTAGGTGGAGGTAGAGGAGGGGGAGGAAGATGATGAGGTGGTTTTCAAGTTGGTGGTGGAGGAGCTGGAGTCAGTGGATCAAGTGGAGGCAGAAGTGAGGGTGGAGGTGGGGGAAGAGGAGGGGGTGGATGAAGAGCTACAGGTTTATGAGGAGAAAGAATTAGGAG
>APFE031504429.1:0-12683 GCA_000404065.3 Pinus taeda | reverse complement strand
ATAACCAGATCCACAATAACAGTAAACTAAACCCAGAACACCTTATCAACAAAAAAATCAGTCAACAAAAGATCTTAACACAGATACGCAATTTCCTTTTCTCTGGCCTACGTCGCTACGCACTTCAACTTCTGTGGCGCCGCGCACCTTCGCAGCTGCGCTTTCTGTGGCGTCGCGCACCTCCGTAGCTGCACCTTCTGTGGCGCCTCCGCACTGCGTCTTCTGTGGCGCCTCTGTGGCATCTCCGCACTGCGCCTTCTATGGCGCCTTCGCACTGCGCCTTCTGTGGCGCCTTCGCACTGCACCTTCTGTGGCGCCTTCGCACTGCGCCTTCTATGGCGCCTCCGCACTGCGCCTTTTGTGGCACCTCCGCACTGCGCCTTCTGTGGCGCTTTCGCACTGCGCCTTCTGTGGCGCCTTCGCACTGCGCCTCTGCACTGCGCCTTCTGTGGCACCTCCGCACTGCGCCTCTGCACTGCGCCTTCTGTGGCGCCTCCGCACTGCGCCTCTGCACTGCACCTTCTGTGGCGCCTCCACACTGCGCCTTTTGTGGCGCCTCTGTGGCGTCTCCACACTGCGCCTTCTGTGGCGCCTCCACACTTCCGCAGCTGCAACGCTCAAGAGATCACCCTTCACAGATTCGCTTTCCACTTCACTTTCATATAGATCGAGCTTTTGAAACAATAACCCAATATTTCAGATCTTAAGATATTCAACCCAAAAGCATACACAAGCCAAATGATCTCCTTTGCTTTTTATAGGCAAGCTCTTCCTCAAATCATGGACCAATACCACGGGCCAAAACCATAACAAACCAATACCATCAACTCAATACTAGGGATCAACACGTCTGTCGAGATGCCATGGTCCAAAAACCATAGGTTCAAATTCCAAGGACTAACTTCCATGGACCAAAGGTAAGTTTTCCCACATGAAATAAACTTTTCTCCATAGGTTCAAATTCCAAGGACTAACTTCCATGGACCAAAGGTAAGTTTTCCCACATGAAATAAACTTTTCTTTGCATAAAATTCCGTGAACTTTTCTCCACATGAATAAACTTTTTAATTCTCATCATATTGAGAGCCATGCCATGGGTGTTGCCATCAAGTACAACACTTTAGCCATAATTCCAACATTTACCATATACACAATGTTTGCAAAAATCCAACCTCAAGGATTTCAAATCAGGAAGAAATTTGTGATTCATCAGTACCTGAAGACCCTTCTCACTCATGTGACCCAGTTGTTGATGCCATAGGCGAGTACCTTCTTATGTCTTCTTAGATATAGTTGTTTCCTCATTGACCTGAGTACTTCCTTTGAGTCTCTAAGGTTTCTGATGTTCTTTACCTTCATAACAACCAAAGCGCCTTTTGAAACTTTTAGCACTCCATTTTGACTTGTAAACTTATTACCTTCTGAGTCCAACACTCCCAAAGAAATCAAAATTTTCCTCAACTCAGGTACATGTCTAACATCGGTTAATGTTCTAATTGTATCATCATACATTTTAATTTTGATATTTCCCATCCCAAAAACCTTACAAGATACAATATTACCCATAAACACATAACTACCATTCACAACTTCATATGAAGTGAACCAATTTCTGTGCAGACTCATGTGATGAGAAGCACTAGAATCTAACAACCAATTTTTATATTTCTGAGAGACATTGCAAACAAGTAAAGCTTCATCTGTCATACCCAATTCAACAGATAAAACTTCATCAATCATACCTGACTCAACTTGATTTTCTTCTTTCTTTGAGTTTTCAAACTTCTTTCATTTCCAACTGTCTTTCTTGAGGTGTCCTATTTTGTTGCAGTACCAGCATTTAGCTTTACATTTTTGCCCTTTGATTTTGATCTGGAAGAACTCTTTTTTTTTCTCCCCTCTTTCCTTTGACTGACCTCTAGCTACCATGGCTTATGGTGTAGAATTTTCAATGTTGGAATTTCTCTGTGCTCTTCAAATAGCAGAGCTCACACAACTGAATCAAATGCCAAGAATTTGATTGTTGTCAAACTGATAGAAGTTACAAAGTGATCCCAAGACTCAGGCAAGGAACAAAACAAGGTAATAGAGTTGTATTTTCCTTGAAATTTAACTTCCATATTTTATAACTGGAAAATAAGTGTATTAACAACATTTATGTGTTCAACAATTTTAGTACCCTCCTTCATCTGAAGGCTATACAATTTCCTCTTCAAATAAATTAAGTTGGTTAACGATTTGGTCATATAGAATGTTTCCAGTTTCCCCATAAACTTGTTGTTAAGGTTTCTTCAACAATGTTGAAGAGAAATTCATCTACCAGGTACAACCTGATGATGTTGAGAGCTCGGGCATCCAAGTCCTCCCAATCAAAAGTTGTCATGCCAACAAGTTTCTTTTTAACCCCATCTAATGCTTTGTGAAACCCTTGTTGCACTAGCAAATCCCTAACTTTCAATTTCCATAATGCAAAATTGTTTTTTCTAGTGAAATTCTCCACCTCAAACTTAGCATTCGTCATTTTTTCCATTTCTTCCTACAAATCCTCCTACTAGGGTTTCCTTCTTTAAAAAAAAAATTGCTTTCCTTCTTTCAACTAGGGTTTAAAAAAAAAAAATTGGTTTCTAGTCAAAGCAGGGTCAGACCCCATCAACATCAAGCCGTATCAATATCCACATCACCAAAAGACGAAAATTGAGAGACCAATCCAAGACCTTTTAAAGTGTGGGATCATCTCGAAAAGTAAAAGTATGTATGCTACTCCATTGGTATTGGTAAGGAAGGAGGATGGTTCATTTAGGTTATGCATTGACTATAGAGGATTAAACAAAATAATGATTAAAAACAAATTCCCGATTCCCTTTATCGATGAAATGTTGGATGAACTACATGGCACAAAATACTTCTCAAAATTGGACTTAAGTTCAGGCTATTACCAAATCAGAATCAAGTTGGAAGACATACCAAAAATGACATTCTGAACACACGAAGGTCACTATGAATTTAAGGTAATGCCATTTGGGTTAACTAATGCACCAGCAACGTTCCAAGCCACTATGAACTAATTGTTTTGTCCATATCTTAGGAAGTTTCTATCAGTATTCTTTGATGATAGTTTAATTTATAGTGAAAATTGGAAGGAGCACTTACAACATTTGGATAAAGTTCTTACACTACTGAAAGAGCATCAGTTAGGTTATCACGCTAAAATTTCCCTAGGGTTGTCATGAAAGAAATAGTAGAGGTAACCACAAACCAATTTTTGAGATCAAGATCTAGCCTTCTTAATGCTCAGAGAGGGCTCTCTCTTTATGATTTAACATTGTTGAGTCAATTGATTTATGGTTGTTTTTCTATTTGATTTGGTGGTTGAATCACTGATTCAGATGGATAGATAAGTGTCTTTTTACCATTGGGCCATGGAGTCCAAATGTCAAGAAAACAGGACTGAATCAAAGTTCTAAAGATAGTGTTCACAGGGCAAGGTAACTGAGTAAATTTAGATCTTTTAGGCTAGATGGTGAAGTGTTTTTTCAATCAGGGTTAAGGGGCGGTCAAGGATTCCTAAAATTGGATAATTAAGGAAATGAAAGAGTTCAATCGAAACTAGGGAGAAATGAAGAATTCTCTACTCTGGATATTAGAAGAAAACATAAAAATGAATAACTGTTCAAGGCAGAGTGTACTTGAAGTAAAATTTCAGTTATTTCATTCAAATTTGAAAAAGCATGTATGTTTGCGAAATACTTAAGAAAAAAACAATTTGACAAATGAAAGACACTTCACTGAAGTGGCCCAACACATGAATCCTGTAATGAAATGCCTTTATTACTCAGTCTAGTCTGCTGACTTGAAATTTTTTACAATAAACCCTCAAGTTTTCAGATCAATGTAACTATATAAATGTTTAGCAATCCACACCTCTATACTTCGAATTATGAAGTATTTATACAAAAAATAGTTAGAAAATATCCTAAACTGTTTTAGGAATTATTCAAGGAAAATAAATATCTTCATGCAAGAAGATAGAGACACCTAGGGAATTGAAAGGCTAGTTGTCCCTTCTTTTACTGATTTGTTGTTTGTTGTTTTGATATTTTGTTTCTTTCTCTCTTTGGCTATTTCTCTACGGTGACTATCCTTTTGTTCTTGGCTTTTGACTAATACTCTTTCATCTGATACTCTTTGACTTAGCTGATCTGCTGTTTTACTTTGACTGCTTTGTATTCACTGCTTTCCTTGATTTTTACAGTAAATCGTTTAACTCTTCCCAAGTCTCTATATCTGGTAACTTAATATTTACCATTCTTCTATAGACTTCATCAGTTTCTGTGTATTTTGCAAAGGTGGGCTTGTTTACAAAAAGATGTTTTACCTCATGCTGGAGGTAAAAGAGGTTCTCAAAAGCCTGGTAAAGGAATTTTCTTGTAGGCATCCCTTTCATGTAGGAACTGCTGGCTTGTTCCTTTGCCACTTCTTTGATTCTATTATCATATTCTTCATGTGGCATTAACCTATCATTAATTACCAGTGGATTAGGTAGACCTTCCTGCCTCAAAGAATCAAATTTCACCATGAACCTTCCTATTTCCAGCTCCATTGTTTGGCACTTGTCCTGAAGTTGTGGCATCAAGTTTCTCTTGGTGATTACCTTTTTAACCTCTAGTATGGTCCCAGTTTTGTCAGCTATTCCAAGTTCCTGCAATTCATATTTATTCTTTGAGTTAAGGAACTAGATTATTCTTAAGGCTTCTTCTGGCATATTTCCAGGTTCGGCCCTAAATATTTGAATTGCCTCACCAGCCTCTTTGACCAAGTCATTTTGTTCAAATATTACCTATAAAGATGGCCAAATATCAGACTTAGTCAATGATATTGGCCCATAAAATATGTTTTGCTTGGGCTAGTGGCTCTTTTAGTGTTAATTCTTTCTCCAGCTTCCTATCTTTTCATTCAACCTATTTGTCTCCAGAACTTCATTCTTATGCATAATTTGAGCCAATTTCTTCTCATCCTCTAGACTTTTCATTTGTTCCTTAAGTCTATTTATTTCAGTGGTCTGGATGGACATATCCTCCATGGCTTTGACCAGTTTAGCTGCTTCATCACTAGGATGAGTTGTTGTTGTTGTTGAAACTGTTGCTGATGTAATTGCTGGTGCAGTTGGAAGTGTTGTAGCAAGTGGAGATGTTGGGGCCAATGAAGCTTCCAAAGTGGAAGGAACTGCTATAGTAACTATAGGAATAACAGTAGTAGTAGTTGTCTCAATGTTGGCCTATTTCAGTTGTATTAAATTGTCCAATTCATTCTCCATTTCTTTCAATTGAGCATTCAGTTGAAGAATGAGGTCCATCATTTCATCTTTCTGGCTTTGGCTTTCTAGAACCTCCTTGGTCTATGGATGTTCAAAAGGAGGCAACTTCAGTTGCTTCTTCAGTGCAACAATGTCTTCATTTTTCTTCTTGTACACTCACTTGAAGGAACATAAAGGTGACCCAGATAGCATAATAATGGATCTTGGAGGTGGAAATTTGAAAAAAAAAATTCCATCTACTAGCATCTAGTAAAAGGTGGAAAATTTTGGATCGTTCTTGTATAATTGTGGCCATCAAGACATATCGTGGAGAGAAATAGTTAGTTCCACAATTGGGGGCCCAATTAGGCAATATACAACATGATTGGTGTTTCCCTTATTTACTTAATGTTCAAGTGGAATTTTTGTAGATATCTTGACCACTTTTGATGGAAATCATTCTACAACTTTCCTTATGTTTGTATAAACTGAAGAGTTTGATGATCTATGTGGATGATCGTATCCTTCCCTAGAATGTAATGTTTCCATTGTTAGCAAGCCTGCATGATAGAATACATCTCTTTATCATAGGTGGGGTACTTCTTAATTGTATCGAAAAGTGTCTCACTCTAATAGGCCATCAAATTTCCTTGTTGGGTGATAACTTCACCAGTGGCGTCTATCTCAATTTCAAATGGTTGTTGCAGGTTTCACAATGTGAGTATAGGTGTAGAGCAGAGGCAATGCTTTATCTCAAAAAACACCTTATGTTGGGACTTAGACGAGGAAAATTTTTCTTTTTCCCCACCCTTAGTGACATGACTCAAAGGCCTAGTTATATGGGAGAATCCCAACATGAACCTCCAATAAAAATTGGCAATGCCCAAAAAGATGTAAAGCACTATTAGAGTGGTTAGGGTTGGCCAATCTCGAATGACTTGGATCTTAGCTAGATCCACATGCATGCCTTTCTCATCTATGATTTAACCTAGATATTGAACCTAGCTCATGGAAAAGGTGCATTTCTCTAGGTTGGCACATGGTTTGTGTTGTCGCAGGGTTTGAAGGACATGTCGAATGTGTTACAAATTCCCTTCCCGACTCTATTTGAAGATAAAAATGTCGTCTAGATATACAACCACAAACGAGTTGGTGAAGGCCCATAATATGTCATCCATTAGCCTCATAAAAGTTGCAAGCGCATTTGTCAATCCAAAAGGCATGACCAACCATTCAAAATGGCCCTCCTTGAATTTGAAAGTGGTATTCCATACATTTGTGGGCTTTATTAGAAATTGGTGATAACCAAACTTCTTATTGATCTTGTTGAAATACTTGGCCCGCTTGAGCTAGTCAAGAAGGTCATTGATCTGTGGGATTGGATACATGTTCCTAGTAGTGATATTGTTCAGTGCCTGATAATCAATGCAGAGCCTCTAGGTCCCATCCTTCTTCTATATAAGTAAAATCAGGCTCCTACAAGTTAAAGAACTTGGTCGGATGTTCCCTTTTAGCAGCAAATCTTGGATATATAGCTTGATCTCTTCATTTTATAGAATAGAGTGATGGTATATTATCCCATTGGGTAGAGGTGATCAAGGGATCTCATCGATTGAATGCTTGACCTGACATAGTAAGGGCACCCCTCTAGGTAAGGAGAAGATGTCCCTGTATTCTTCCATGAACTTATCCACTTTCTTCTACTGCATGGATAAACTTTTCCCGGGGCATGGATGTGGCCACGATTTTCCCCCTAGTTTGAGAGCGAATAAAAAAAAAACAAATTTCTCAGTCTTGGAGATGATTTTACTACATTTCTTAGAAAAGATCAAAGAGATGGAAATAGGTAGGGTTGCCTCTGGTATCCTGTATAACGTATTTCCCAAACTAATAGTAATAGTGCAAGGCCTAGACTCATACACAACATGACACTTCCACAAGTATGGTTGGCCTACTAATACATCACAAACTTCAAGAGGAGCAACATCGCAAAGTATCTCATTTGTGAATGGCTTGATGTTGTAGGGAACCCGACATTGTTGGCTACCATGAAGATCTCATCCTTGGTGAAGCCATCCATTGGTGTATAGTTGTGGGTGTGGTGTGGTTGGTAGGCCCAACAGCTTCACGAACTCAGTCGAAGTGAGGATATTTTGGATGCTACTATCGACAATGAACTATAGAAGAGAACCCTTCACCCACATTTGTGAGTGGAAGAGACGCTCCCTTTCCTCTAGATATTCAAGTTCAATCTTTTGGACCTTGGGGGTGGCAATGGTGGCACTAGGTTCTACATCAATAATCTTCTTCCCCTTGTCACTCCCGTTGTTAGGTTCTATATCATAATCAAAACATGCATCAGAATCTGAAGCTTTTAGCTTGACCACCAAGAATTGTTTGGTGCGACACTCATTTGCATTGTGAGTGGGGTTCTTGTGGAACTCAAACCACTTTCATGTGTCCTTTTTTGTCTTTGTAGTACCAATATTTGTTTGCATCTTTGATGGGTTGTCCTGGGTCACTCCACCTTGGATTTTTCCTTTGTTCTATGGTTTGGGGGCCTCTTGCCCTACTTCTGATTCAGAGATCCAAAGTCGCACTTCTTTTGTTTAAATTTTTGTTTAATATTAGCAGCATATTGGTATGTTACACCAAGCGAGGAGATTTCCAAGAACTCCATTTATTTCTGAATGTATTTATGCAGACAACCACGATACTTGAGAACCAAATGTCGCTCAAATTCTTTGATACCCAAATTTTTGCATAGAGTATGGAAAACATTTGTGGGCTCATGCACATCTTGGTCGCTTTGCTACCGTAGTGTGGTCCACTATATGTACTTGCCCTCATAGCTCCTCGCAAGGTAATATTTCTCCTTGGAAGCGTCTCAAAAAGAGTTCTAAGAGGGGGGGGGGGGGGGGCGCATAAACAGAAAGGGTTCCTTGGCCCTTTTCTCATAGTAAGTTTCCCACCAATCCTTGACATAGGGCGTAACCTTAAGAAATGCAAACTTAATCTTCTCCCCATCGGAGAAACTATGGACTGAAAAATAACCTTCCAACAGATTCAACTATTTATCTACAACATTTGCATCTATTTGACCTTTGAATATAGGGATAGCAAATCTCACTTGTACCTGAAGGGGGTGGCACCTACGAAGTGACTGTTGGATGAAGATGCGTCGTCAGTGGGCATCCACCAAAGAATCTGGGCAAAATTGTCCATCATCTTGTTCCATTGCTGCCTAAGAGATTCTTCGAGTAGAATTTTGATAGGATCTCCTGCTCCCTTGTCCTTATTTTCTTCCACCATGGGAGGTTGTCCATGTTAGTGGGGATGAGATTTTAAAGGCTCAACCAATCAAGTCCCAACTCCTTATAGCCCAACCTCGTTGGGGACATGCATAGAAAAACAAAGAAAGAGAAAACTACTATGATATCACTGATCCAAATTTTTGAAGGAACAAAATGAAATATAGATATAAACAGAAACACAGAGATACAACAAAAATAGAACTTCAATTCATTAATAACAAATTACTAAAAATTGTTTACATGAAAAATGGAAATAAACTAGCTCAGATGATGGTAATTTATCTTTGAGAAGATATGTGGCAGTTACATGCGTTCCTAACACTTTTACAATGAGTCTGAAAGGCCTATTTATTATTGAGAAATAATGGAAAACCCTAAACATCCAAAAAATTAACGCCAGGAGATGAAGCGCCAAAATTCTGTGGGCCTCGTTGGGGTAAATTGGTACATCAACTTCCTGGCGTCGTAACTTTGGCATATGATCTCTGTTTTATGTGTACGATACCTCGTTAGAAATAATTATCCGAGGAATACAACTTTTGACTACAAACCCCTATAATAGGCTATAGGTTTTCCCATTTAAAAAAAGAAAATTTGTTTACGACCTCAAAATGGCTTTGGAAGTTCAGGGCCTAAAAAACTGCCAATAATAGTAAATTGTGCTACAATTAAGGAAACTGAAAGAAATAATGGTGGGGGTCCAAGTGGAATAGGGGGGTGGCCACCACCATCCACTTATATGAAAACTCCAACACTGGCATATCATATTTATCTAAATTTCTCCCTCATTAAGATAAACTAAATCAAATCATTAATTACACACTATTCCTCTTAATGACCACATCAAATAAGCCCACACACCAAATACCATGGGAAAAACCCTTGGTAATTTCCCGTGGTTTTATTTTCTCAATAATTTTCACCCAAATCTATAACATATCCTCAATACAACATTATCACACTAGAATACAGAGTCCTAGTCATCTCTAACAATAGAAACACACTTGCAATCATGATATACCCCAAAAAATATATGAATATTGACATCAATGGCAGCTAAACAACTTTGTTATCAACAAAAAAATTAATAACATCACTTTATTTATTTGTTAAATATTTTAATCATTTTTAAATGAATAATAAAAAATAATTTATTATTAAAAGAAAATTTTAAAAACCATTAAAAAGATAATCTATTAAAATTTATATCAAAACATATCTGATGCATTTCACTTAATCTTTTTAAAAATTGGTGAAATTATTTATATAAGAAAAGTAACAATTAAAATATCAACTTCTTGCTTAATCTCTCACATGTTATATAAACCATAACTTACAGAAGAATAAAATGAATGATAATTTAGATTTTTTTCCCATGGGAAAATCCAAGCAGATCAATCCGAAGGGATATACCCGTGAGCCAAACTAGCAAGGCCTAACCCCAAGGTTGTCGAGGAGATTAATGATAATTCACATGTTATACATAACTTGCATAAATATAAAATGAATGAGAAATTTGGTTAAACAAATGTAAGTATCGTCGTTACATGTTTATGTTGTGAACATGGTCAATGTTATACCTCGTTCATATATATATATAATATTTATATAATAATATATATAATGTGTTTACATAAAAATTAGGTTTTTATTTTTTTCTTTTTTAATTCTTTTAATTTAATCGTATTTATGTTAGAAGCAAATTAATGTATTAATAATTAATGGAAAATAGAACTGAATTTAGTTAATTAAATAAGAGAATTTCTCGCTTTACTAATTTTACTAATTAAAAATAAATAAATATTTTATAATATAATAGTTAAATAATAATAATAATAATGTTATTATTATTATTATTATGAGATACATGGTAAGCTTTTACCATATATCTCAATACACCTATCTGACCCGGGAAATTCAAAACTTTGGTGCCATCTAAACTTTGATAGCAACATATGAACATTACATGGCTTTATGATACCATTAATCCTTAGCAACACATCTCGTCTCTATCTCTCAACAATACATGGCTTTAGCATCATAGTGGTTATAAGACATCATGTGCACATGATAATCACATCTCTTTGCACTCTTGACCCTTGCAACAACTCAAAATGGAAATACTATCAAGCTCTCACACCAAACAACTCAACACACAACAACATACTATTCTAATTCATGCAACACATACTCTCCTTATGACAATAGAAACATACATACTCTCAATACAAAATTGCATGCTTTACATTTCCTATGTATTGTTGATGCCAGTCTATGAAACTGGCTTGATCTTTGTAGAGGTCATTGCAGGAGGTGATGCAAACCCCTACAAAAATGGTTGTGAAAAAAAAAGGAACGTAAAACCTACCCTAAGTATGTTGGGACTTTTTGTGTGGAATCTATGTTGAGTAAATGGCATTATCTGCTAATTTAACCTAAAAAAAATTAGAGAGTTCTTACAACTCCAACACAATCACCATCCCGTGTTGATATATGTAGAACTTGAGGCTAATTAATTAGAAGGGTTTTCTACTTGTGTATATAGTGACAATGTTGGCTTCGACGATGTATAGCTATCAAGTGGCTGATCCAAGCCAACAAAACTCTTTGTCATGTGCACTCTAACCTCTTTCATACACTCTCCAAACACACTTTACATGTGCATAGCCTCTAACAATGATCTCACTACCATCGCACCATATTTAGTCACACATTATGCAACATCAAAAAGCACATTATCTGTCCATGTGCATTCTACAGGTAATACTTTCAGTTTCCAACCCTCTAATCGATACATAACACCATTGTTTAAAATTGATTTTCTCAAAGGATCAATTTAAACCCTATCAATGACTAATTATCACACTCGGTCAACCATTACTAAAAAGATAATGTGTTCATCACATTCATAATGATTTGGTGATCAAATCCAGTGAATGTGTCACTAAATCAACAAGGCCTAATTGATCCACTATATGAAGGACCGAATCAAACATTGAAATTTTTTCACTCCTTGACTAGATCAAGACTAGATCCATGCGCATCCAACAACCAACACTATCATGACCATATCGATATTAAGTTGTTCCACTCTCTTTTGGTGACAACTCAACCATAACACCTAGATCAAAACAAATATTCATGGAATAACAACTAGATAATTAACATGTTCAATTCTGATAAGATTAAATAGATAATACACTCCACTACATTGTTGCACCAACTTGAAATTGGATCTAGTCAAGATAACATAAACTGATCACCATTTTGAACAAGATCGAGTGTCGAAAATACCAATTCAATCTTTTATTATTTCCCACTATGCCCTTGAAGACCAGATCGATTTGTTGGATGATTTTCACAACATGACAATACTATATGAAACATGAATCCCTCTCAATTACCTTTGATCTCTCTAGGTTAGATAAGAAATGAAATACATAACAAATGTCAAGTTAACTTCCCATCACATCTTCCTTGTTTCTATATGACCAAATTTCTCCTCAATAGAAATTGGCCAACAGGTGAAATCTTTTAGAGTTGAAAAAATGTTTGTTGGATTTGGATAAGACAAACTATGTACATCTTTGAACCAATTCAAAGAATTTAAGAATCCAACATGAATGCACACTCCCTATAAACCTTGGCATAGTAAATTTTGAAATGAATTGCTCAACAATAACATTCAAAACCAATCCATGGACTTGTTCAATGCATACACATTCTGTGCCATTTTTTTCTTCAAACAACTAATCATTTCTTACTCTAATTGTAATGCAGGTACAACGCACTAGCATGGCACTCTACCTCTCTTTCATCACACAATTTCTCAATCACATATTAAATCAACAACATACTAATCTAGCTCCATTACACCTCGCTGGAGGATTTGGACCAGATCCATTTATTGAAACACTTTTAAATCAAATCATGTCTCTGCACACTTTCTCACAGGGTCAGAAAGGAGCATTGAAACAATGATTGAGGCTTCACTTCAAGTATCAAGGAGCCTGTTGGGTTGTGTTATATTCTTTCCACGACTAACCCACGTAGTGAACCGGGGGGTTAGAGGGGGG
>APFE031504417.1:3942-21413 GCA_000404065.3 Pinus taeda | reverse complement strand
GGAAGAACTTACCTGTTGAAGATTCCACATAGGAGGATCAGAATTTTATATGGAAACCACTCCAAACCTACTCAAGTGCTGAGGACAACACATGTTTGACGGAAAGGGGCATGGTAGGTCCCTATAAAACTAGTGTATCCCGTTTATTATTATTGTTAGTGTATCCCCTATTGTTACTTTTGTGCCCATATAGCCCCCATATTGTTATTGTTGTGCCCTATGGAAGCCCACTATTGTTATTGTTGTGCCTGTTAACACCCAGGTTGTTCCCTATGACTCCCAAGGGAATACGACCGGGGTAACCACTAACCAGTCTTTGGACTACAGCTTCTAGCCCAGCTGTAATCAGAGAGGGCTCTCTCTGTAAGGTTTGTCTCTGTTCTATGGAGATTTTAGGCTAGTTATGAGGTAAAGGTTTGTTTGTTTTGTTTGGTTGGGGATGATTTCTGATAGTTTTGAAATGTTCTCT
The DNA here is from genome assembly GCA_000404065.3 of Pinus taeda. Lineage (NCBI taxonomy): Eukaryota > Viridiplantae > Streptophyta > Pinopsida > Pinales > Pinaceae > Pinus > Pinus taeda. Next base: position 20,944 of record APFE031504417.1, on the reverse strand, counting down.
GCAGGTAAATTAATCCATTGGGCAATGGAGTCTGTGATTGTTGGTTTCTTGAAATCCTAAGTTTGGTGCAGCTGGAATTACAGGGCCTTTATATATTTCGTGAAACAAACTGTAGATTGTGATAATGAAGTGTGAACAACCAGCGAAAAGCAGTTAAGAATTCTTCACTAAGCTGGGATGTGAGAAAGGGATGTATTCCTCAGGAGCAAACTTGAATTCCTGAAACAATAGATCACTGTGATGATATAGTGTGAAAGGTAACAATTAAGAATTACACTTTAATTACCATAACTGAAGAAAACATTTATAATAGCTTAGATTGAGTTTAGGGTAATCTGTGATTAAATCCTGAGACTATTCTTTTTCCTTGCTATTAGATATTTTTAAAACATGGGAAACATGAATGATATATGAAAGATAGCAAACATATAACAAAAAGTAATAAGAAAAAACTTATTGAGTCATGAGATATGCAGGAATCCTGCAACATTCAGCTATACACCAGCAAGACATCAAGAGACACAGAGCTTTGGAAATTCCATCATCCTTTGTATTAATTTTTTGAAGATTTACAGTAGAAGAGGAGCAGAACAGATATCAAAAGATTTCTTACATCCAATGTCCAACCCCTGCTAATAAATGCAAGGGGGAATATATAGAAGTCTATTACAAAATATCTCAGGCATTGAGTCATCTGAGAGGGAAAATATCTTCATTAACTCGTACAGAGATTGCAGATGAAAATTTATTACAATCTTTAATGAACTTTAAAGGTTCTTAACTCTTGTCAGAACAATTTTGACCTTTGGAGCTCACGGAGTCGGTTGAGCGCTTTGATATAACTGCTGAATGACGTGTCTGTGCAGCTGTATCTTTCTGTAGTTTCTCGGCCCTGTCACCTGTGACTGCTGATGCTGCTGTGGTGGCCGAATACTTGTGATGAGTTGGCTCAGCCTCTTTCTGTATACCTGCTGATGTGTCTTTATCTTCCTATGTATAAAAATTTAAATATTTTCAAAAAGCAAAATCACAATTACTGACTTTGATTTAACAGTAATCGTATCAACTCTTCCCACACATCTGGTGCAGGAAATTGGTGCTTCAAAATTGACCCCATGGTCTCATCGGACTCTGTATATTTGTAAAAATGAGGAGGCTCATCAAACAAATGTGTGATCTCATTCATAATAAAAAATAGATTTTCTACCCTGTTGAAAAGGGTCTGCCCTATTATTGGTCCTGTCTCTGTTGATGAACTAGCTGCCTCTGAGATTTGACTTCCTACAAAAATGTTTACTCTCTTAGCATATTTCTCATGTGAGAGCAACTTCCCTAATGGCTCCAGCAGGCTAGGCAGACCCCTGCTTTGCAGTGCCATAAACCTGTTCTGAAACTTGTTGATGTCTGCTTGGATGTCGTGGACTCTTCTTTCCAGGGTCTGAATCAGGTTCCTCAATGTCAGGACCCTCTTTATCAGCGAGATGGTCTCTGGCCTATTTCCAATTCCCATTTTAATGAGCTGGGAGCTAGTTCTGTAGTTTAGCACATTAATCATTCTAGTGGCAAACTCAGGCATACTGCCTAGAGATGCCCTTGCTCGTTGTATTTCTCTATGTGCTTTTCCAATGAACGTTATTTGCTCATGGATGGCCTCAATATACTCCCACTGATCTGTAATAGATTGGCCAATATGGCCCCATATGACCCTCTTGAGCTCAGATGTGACTTTGTCTAATGTGAGCTCTTTCTCTAGATCAGTTATCCTTTTCTTGAGGGCCTTTACCTCCCTCTCTCTTTCTGCCACATTCCGCTTGGACTTGTCGTATTTTTCATTGATTTTTGCTAGACTGTCCTTGGCTTGATTTAGCTCAGACATCTGGGACTCCAAGACCTGAATTTCATTCCTCAACTTCTGCATGTCTAGGCTTTCAGCCTGCTCCGTTGTTGGTGCTGAGGTGGATGGTTCTACCTGTTGTACCTGTTGGCTGGGAGGGGCAGTGGCTTGAGGGATTTCCTCAAGATTTATTGTTTCTGGAGGTGGCTGTGAGATTTTCCCTACCTCCTTTTGCTGTAATGCTGCCTGTAATGTGGCCTCTAATTCCTGCAGCTTTTCCTGAGTTTGGATGAGCTCTTTGTATAGTGTCATTAGTAGAGCAGCTACATCCTTTGCCTACCTGAGCTGGGCAACCTCTTCTGTTTGAGGGTGAAGAGTTACTGGGATTTTTAACATCTTTTTTAATGCTGCCATTTCAGCATCCCTTAGCTTCAGGATTTCTTGGACAGCCTTAACATCTTTAGGATCATTCCCAAGCTCTATTATAATTTCTTCCAGAGCTTTGATCCTATTGTCCTTAGCTTGAGAGGAAGCCCTTTCCAACTCAAGCTGTGCACAGTGTTATTCAGGCTAATCTGCGCCTGTAGTTTATTAGGGTCTTGTCTGCCAATGTGCATATACATCTCATCCGTCTGTTTATGCAAGCTCTATTTGATTCCATTGGGTGGTGTCTTTGACAGACCTCAGTTGGTCCTGATGTAATCTGCAGCTGATTGTGGTTGCTGCACTGTTGGTGTAAAATGGCTCATGATCATTTTTCCTTCATGTGCATCGAATGCAGACATGAGCCTTTGCTGGTTGGTAGGAGCCATATTCAGTAGGTGATTGTAAAGTTGCAGCTTCAATGGTTCATTTCTTCTCTTGATATCCTTAAATTGCTGCTTAATGCTTTTTTCTCCTCCCCTCCTTTGTCCTGAGGAACTCACCTCTCCTACTGCTGCCCTGTCTTGCTCTTGTTGTAAAGAGCTGGCTGAGGCCTCCATGCTGGGCAGGCCTGTTCCTGAAGTCTGCCCCATTGGCATCTCTTCTTGAGAGAAGGGATTCAGCCTTTGCCTCTTCTCTAGTGATGCAGTAAGGGGCGTTTCCGTATCTCTTTTCCTGTTCACGTCCTCCCTTTGAGGGGTTTGGAGGACAGATGAGTCAATTCTGGAATCTTGCCTCGGGGGCGCCATTTGTGCTGGCTGCTACTGGGTGGCCATTGGGGCCTCTGCTATTTGTTCCCCCTGTACCTGTTGGTCCTTTTGCTGCTGTTCCTGTTGGGGTGGCTGCACCTGCCCCTATTGTGCCTGTGGCTCTTCCATATCCTTCTCCTTGCCTTTGCTCTGAGCTTGGCCTGTGGTTTGTACTGCCTCTTGATGTGCTGCAGATGATGAGGCAGCTGCTCCTGCTTGAGGCTTTGGCAGAGCAAATACCTGAGAAGGAGATTTCAAGTCAGCCATTTTCAATAGATGCCTTCTAGCTCTTTCATTCAATTCTTCTTGACTGACTGGTTCCTCCAGTGTGGTCCTTCTCCATTTTGGTTGGTTGGCAAATCTTTCAATGTGGGGCAAGCTCACATGTTCATAGCTAGAGAGCTTAAATTTTAGCCTCCTGAGTGATATGGATTGATTAGGGTCATAGGGCTTCCAAAGGAAGCTGGTTTTTAGGCCAAGGCATTCTACTTTTCTGTCAACTTCTTTCCAGCCTTCCCTTTTGTTTACGACAAGGTGGCCCAATTGATTTTAAACCTTTAGCTGTGCCTTCTTGCCCTTGCCTGCAAAGTGTATCATATCAGCATTGCCAAATTGCCTGAAATATTCAAGGGCAAACAGCCTCATAGGCACATACTTGGGAAATCTGTATGGGCGTAACTCACACCCATATATTCTGATTACAGTGTAGTGTTGGTAAAAGTACCAATCCCCTATGTTGTATACCTTGGATAGCTGCAGAATCCTCTGCATCTCATCAGTCAGTCTTGGAGGAGGTGAGCTTAAGAATAAAGACATGGCTGGATGGATGAAGAGGTCTATGAACTCATAGTAGGTATATGGAGAGTAGGTGCTATTATGAAACATCGAGGTCCAGTACACCACTGACCTTGGATTGCCTTCTGCATCTGTTCTCTTAATCTCAAAGGAGAACTTCTCAAGTTGATAGTAAAGAATGAGGTGGTAGATGTAGGAGGTGTATCTGAACACCTTCTCTCTGGACAGGTTCAAGAACTGCTCATGCATCTTATCTGAAATGTATGTGGCATAGTCATAATAGATTGGACTCTTTCTAGGGGAGAACATAGTCATCATTACTAGCACCGTTTCATCAACAAACTCTAGTGACTTGTACCCCAAAATGGAACTAATCATATATGCAAGATCTACACCCAGTTGATTGAGGTAGCCATCAAAAATAGGAGGGTGCAGCACAGTGTCAGAGTTTGTAATGAACAATTGGTTGAGCTTTAGGATCTGTGCATCTGTTAGTATCTTAGCTCCTTGGTTGATCAAGTCCATTAGAGACAAGGGGACCAATTTCTTCTGGGTCTTGAACTGCAACATCTCTCTAATGGCCTCAGGGGTCATGTAGAATACCACTACACCTGTCGGGTCAAGCACAGCCCTTTGCATGGGGTCATTGCAGACAGCACATAGATGAATCAGGTCAGGGAATTGGTTGACCTGAGGGAGCTTGAATATTGGGAGGAAGGAATCCCAAATGCCTAGTATGTCTGTCCCATCCTTATGTTTAGCTTTAAGCTCATTCAGTAGATGAACGTGGAACTTGCATTTAAATGAGGAGTCTTCTGAGATTTGGTAGTCTAGGTCTGCCAAGTCTTGCCACTCCAGCTCTCTCTGAGGGGCATTTAAGGGAGCAATATTGAGGGCAACTGGTGCAACTTGAGTCTCCATGGTTGTTTGGATTCTGATTGATAAATAAACTTCTGTTTCTTGGGTCGGAAGAGCACTGCCTGAGTGAAGAGGAAAATTGAAAATGCAACTTAACAGGGCAAGTCCACAGCAATTGAAATACTGTTTTGGCTCCTTGAGAAGGCAAGTTATAGTGTTCAACAGACCTTTCTCAGTGATTGAGTGCAGGTTATGGGTTCTAGTTCACGACTGCGTGAAAAAAGAAATGCAGGTTTTTACTGAAAATTTAGTCTAAAACGGCTCGGCTAGTGAAATTCGACCGTCAATTTTTCAAGAGGGAGCTGGGTATGAGTAGTTTTCTGGTGAATTTTAAGCGTTTTCTGTGTTCAAAGTGTTTTTAGCATTTACAGAGAAAAACCAAGTTTCAGAGAGGTTTTCACGAACAAATACCTGGCAGATGGATGGCTTGGGTCGGAAAAGTTGGTGGGTAGGCGCGCTAACGATCTCCTGGTTGTTTCGAGCAGGTTGGTAGAATTTTTTTCGTGAAAAGCATGCAGAGAGAACAGAAATGTTTTTGCAAAAAGTGCAAAAAACACGTAATTTTTGACCAAATATGGCTTTTTCGGGTCATTGGCGCCTTTTTTTAAATGACGTCAGCATGACATCAGCAGGTGGGTCCGGGTTGGATGACGTTAGCATGACGTCATCAGGTGATGTGACAGCCTAAGACCGGTCCACGGGGGCGGTGAGGTGGCGGACAGGTGGACCAGTGGTGGGCGGGGCGCGCAGTCGTGGCGCTGACATAAGCTGTAAGAGGACGCTGACATAGGCGGACAGGTGGCGCGATATCGGGCTACCTCTTATACGACAGGGAATCTGTCAGAGGGGGCTCCAATGGATTCTGGAGGTGACGTGTGGACCTCGCATGACATCAGCGTCTGATAGATATCGGATGATATCTGTCAGACGTCAGGACCGCTCCGAAATTCACGTCGACCGTCGGATTAAAGGAGCTCGATCGGACGGCTATCGGGTCAGCAATCTGTGCGAAAGATACGGTCATCGGGTGGGCATTTAAATAATAATTTTTCTTGATATTCATGCCTAGCGGGAACCTCAGGGATTTTTAATGTTTTTCATCGGTCCGCTATGTATTTTCATAAAATGTGAATTAAACCCGAAACTTAGGAAAACTGGGTTTTTATGCCTTTTCCTTTGTAATGTCGCATATGCATTAGAACTTAGGATAAATGGTTTTTGATGAAATTTTTCATGTAAACAGTGGAACTGGGTCCCGACCTTCGGATAAGGCGGGGAAAGTGGGTTTTTTAGGCATTTTTCACTTTGTGAGCGGGTATAGGGGTAAAAAGGGGTTTTTCCAAGGTTTTTATGGCCAAATGAAGGATTGAATGGGTAGCATGAGTGCTGATGGAGACAGAGAGGTAAGGCTTGGGTTCTTGAGCTTAACTAGGTGTTAATCCAATTCCCTAGTAGTGAACCATATGGCTATAATGCCAAGGAGGGGGTATTTATACAATGCTTAGGATTTATACACCATGGTGTTATAGTAGTAGGGAAAGAGAAACATAGGGAGTTAAATAATACAAGGTTAAAGGTTAATATGGAGGGAGAAGGTAAATGAAGAGTGATATCACTAAGTTTTCTTGAAAACAACTTAGTTTAAAGAGTAGATCAAAATGGAAAGAACTTTACACAAGAAATGTGGCTTCTAAAGGCCATAAGAACCAATATAAAACCCGAATCTCTCTTGTAAACACATCTTGTGAAGGGATGTTAGTAATGAGTGGTGAACAAAGGGAAGAAGGGAAGTTAGACATGCTCCATTATGTTGTTTTCCTTGTATTTGGTTAGCAAAGTTCCAGCTTGGAAGGAACAACACTTCTGCAACCCCATCTACCTACCCAACTTTTTGCCTAGCATTTTCTGTTTCTTCTTGGAGGGTGCACTTGGACTTGCAGACCCTTTATGTGCCTTTTCTTTTCCATTGGCTTTTCCTTTGATTTTTCTATCTAGCACTACCCTTATTTCTTCCAAGGCCCCAGATTAAGCAGTTGGGAACCTTAGTTTCTCTGCCTAACTACTGATCTGCCAACATTAAACAGTTTGGACAGATTCCTTTCTCTATTCTATAACAAAAATTGAAACATGGCATGATCCTGATTAAACTATTGGACCATCCATCAACACTATAATAGGCATGAAGGCATGTACACACCTTGCTTTTCCTTGGAAATATGGGATCTTTGAGTCAGCAAAGTAGAGCATATTTGGCATTTGAATTTGCCAATCATGAAATATGAAACCTATTGGTATAGGTATCCAACAAGAAGAAAGGCAAGAAGAAGAATAAGCAAAACTTGAAGGAGAAATCCGATAAACCTGAATCTACTGATGAGAAACATAAACCTCTCTATCCTTGTCTCATCTGTGATGAGGAGCATTTTGTAAGAGATTGTCCACATCGTGCCGAGGTTGCGTAAATCGTCAAAGGTTTGCAAACACTTGTTGTTTTGAAGGATCCTATTCCGATTCAAGACAGTAAGATGATAAGTTATTCCTCTAGTGCCTCGGAAGAGCCCATAATGATGATGTCACATGTAAGGATTGCGACACGATCGCAAGATTATGGAAGTAAGAGTCCTATTGGTGGTAAGGAAGCGAAATCTTCTAATTCCAATCCATCAACCTTAGCTTCGTCCGGTTTCGATCCACTACAAATCGAGAAACCTAATCCCGACTTAGTAATCAAACTGCCCGCTAAGGGTATACTTCGAAAGTCAACTTTCAATCCACATGCGAGAGCTGCTCAGAACTATAACATTGTTGAAGATTTAGTTGTTTCCCCTTCAGCAATGTCGGCTTTGGAGGTGCTACAATCTTGTCCATCACAGCGTAAAATACTATTGTCGACTATAGGAGCTGTTGATCTTCAGGACTCAAACCTCATAGTCTTCGATTTAGAAAATAGTAATCCTCGTTTACCTCATCAAATGGCTTTCCAGATTCCAGTGTTAGTCAAAAACAGACCTTGTTTTAGGACTGTGATTGATGAGGGAGCTTCAACGTGTATTATGTCAATATAGTGTTGGAAAACCCTTGGTTCTCCTACACTTAATCAATCCTCGATGATTCTGAAGGCCTTTGATGGCCGAGGGTTTCATCCTTATGGCATTTTGCAGGACTTACCTATAGGGGTTGAAGGAAAAACTATTAATCTAGATGTGGAGGTGGTTGATGCCCCTCTGGATTACAACCTTCTTTTGGGTCGTAGCTAGTCTTACACCATGATTACTGTTGTTTCATCAGTATTTTGGCTCATTAAGTTTCCACATAATGGAAAGATCATTACAATAGATCAGTTAACTTACTTTTCATCCGACCCATCCTCCACTGAGAGTATTCAACATGTTGGTAAAACCGTTATCCCTTATAAGGATGTTGGGGTAGGACTAGTTAAAGATTCAGGTTTACTCAAAACTTTTTCATTTCCTCATCCCAACGTACCGTCTCCTTTTGAGACTATTCATATGATTTCGTCAGAATCCATTATTCTTGATGATCCTTGGATCGTTCCATTCGATTCTGAGGTGGACTCTTTTGGTGATGCCATGCCTTTGAGTCCGTTTGAAGTTGCTTATCAGGCCGTACAGTCATTTTTTGACTCAAGTTCAACCAATCTTGATCTAGTGAATGAGATCCATGGGGAATCAATTTCAATCTCAACCTCAGATTCAACAACTTTTTCTGAAACTATTCACACCGATGAACAAATTCAGGAACTGTTGTCTGTTGATGCGTTACCATAGGAAGATCTTCATCATTGATCTTCGTTTTTTCCTAAGATTGATCATTTTGAAAATGATTTTTCCTCTATTTTTACTGCTGAATATGTCAAAGAACCGCAGAATCCATTGAAACATCCTGATTCTGAACAAAATTTAGCCAATATTTCTCGAACAGTTCCTCTCGACATTTCGGTCAAACCTGGGATTGTTGAAAACATTCACATAGGTGCTTCTTGTACGGACACTGAAGTCAAAACATATAAAGCCCTATTTCAAAAATTTTGTGACGTGTTTGCCTGGTCCTATGAAGAAATGCCAGGAATTGATCCTTCAATCATTTTTCATGAGATCAAAACCTACCCGAATGCTAAACCCGTCCGGCAACGGTTGCATCAGATTCACCCACGAAAAGCTTCTCCCATCAAAACAGAAGTTGAGAAATTACTTAAAGTAGGTTTCAATTATCCAATTCCTTTGATGGATTGGGTATCGAATATTGTTCCGGTTACTAAAAAATAAGGGACAATAAGAATATGTATTGACTATAGGGATATCAATCGTGCTTGTCCCAAGGACAATTATCCAACACCCTTTATCGATCAAATTATCGATGATTGTGCCGGCAGTGAAATTTTCTCCTTTAAAAAAGCAAGATTTGATGGGGCCCGATCTGAAAGGCAAGTCATAAGGCAGAGTTACGAGCATGTATGTAGGCAAGTCATAAGGCAAGTAGAATAACATATATAATAGCAGATCAAAATGAGAGGGTTGGCCCCTTGTCAATAGCAGCCGATCGATAAGCAAGCGCCGGGTGGGAAGACGTTGATCGGGCTTTGCTTTATAGGCTGATCACGTACGACCGACATTCATTTCCTCATGGCCTTTCGTCGAAGAATACATTCCGATATGCATGCACCACAGTAGGCATTGAAGTGGCTCAATGGTTTTTCCGGTTACAATCAAATTAACATTCTACCTGCCGATCAACCAAAAACAACATTCATCTATCCATGGGGGACATTTGCTTATTGCAAGTTACCTTTTAGATTGAAGAACGCCGGAGAAACTTTTCAAAGGGCTATGTCTTATGAGTTTCATGACATCAAGCACATTGTGCAGCCTTATCTCGATGATTTACCTACCCATTCTTTATGTAGAGCTGACCATCTCACTCATTTATGAGCAATTTTCATGAGATGTAGGCATTACCGGATTAGGCTGAATCTGCACAAGTGTGTTTTCTGTATAGAAACGGGTCATTTACTGGGATTTGTTGTATCCAAATCCGGAATTCATGTCGATCCTTCAAAGGTCGAAGCCATCGTCAAGTTACCACTTCCTTCAACTCTTCACCTACTCTAGAGTTTGCAAGGGAAAGCAAACTTTTTATGTCGTTTCATTCCTAACTACGTCGAGATTACAGAAGGTTTCCCCCTGTTGTTGAAATAGAACACTCCATTCTTTTGGGACGAGATAGCTAACAAATCTTTCAATGCACTTAAAAAAGCGTTGACCCATGCGCCGTTATTACATCCTCCCAACTACAACCAGGATTACTTCTTGTACCTCTGCGCTTCCCATTCCACCATTGAGATGGTTTTAGTTCAACAGGATGAATTAGAAAGTGAACATGTGATCTATTATCTTAGTTGGACTCTACTGTGACTGAGTTAAAATATTCACATGTGGAGAATTTCGCCTTAGCTGCAGTACAAGTTGTTCAGTGATTTCGTCATTACATTTTGTTACGTAAAACCACAGTCATTTCTGACTGTAACCCTATGCAATACATTTTGACTAAACAATTGCTAGGGGGAAAGTATTCTAAATCGATTATCATCCTGCAGGAATTTGATTTGGAATTTGAAAAGGCCAAGTCAAAGAAGTCTTTGGTTTTTGCGGAATTGATGCGTGACTTCCCTCATGCTGATACCGAACATGTGGTGAAAGAACCCATTGCGGATGAATCCTTGTTCCTTATCAGCGCTATTGATCCATGGTATGGAGATATCATTGTCTATCTCCAGACCCAATCTTTTCGGCCTGACATTTCACAATATCAACGCCAGAAAATATGTTTCCAATCCCAACCTTACACTATTATTGGAGATGCTCTTTATCGTCATGCATGGATTCTGTTTTCCGTCGTTGCCTTACTCATGACAAGGCTGAAAAGGTTCTTAATGACTGTCACTCTGGAGCGTGTGGCGGTCATATGTCTGGGCATGCCACAGCCTAAAATATTTTGCGCGTTGGCTATTTCTGGTCGTCCTTATGCAAAGATTGTATCACTACAGTCTAGAAATGCCACAATTGCCAAATTTTTTATCGTAAGATGCATGCTCCACCTGCTCCTCTCCGCCCTATCATTGCCGTTGGTCCATTCAAAAAATGGGGTATCGATTTTATTACATGTAACCCTCACTCAGCCGGGGGGCATGCGTATATCATCCTTGCGGTAGATTATTTTACCAAGTGGGTCGAGGTGATGCCTACATTTTCGGCAGACGGCAAAACTGCTGCGATTTTCGTTTTCAATCATATAATTGCTAGGTTTGGTGTTCCTCAAGAGATTATCACTGACCATGGGAGTCATTTTCGAAACATCATGATGACTGAACTTACAGATCAGCTTGGCCTGCGTCACGATAGTTCCACACCATATTACTCACAGGCAAATGGTTTGGTTGAAGCAATCAACAAAGTTCTAGTCACCATGATCCGACGAATCATTAGGATTCATAGGTCGAATTGGCATAACATGTTATTTTCATCACTTTGGGCATACCGAACCTTAGTCAAAACATCAACAAGTTTTACTCCCTTTCAACGGGTTTACGGTTTAGAGGCAATATTACCCATTGAATGCAAAATCCCATCATTACAAATTGTCGTGTAATTATTACCAGCCACTTCCGAAGAGGAAAAACGTTTATTATACTTAGCTCAATTAGATGAGAATCGACGTAATGCTGCATTAGCTGTCGAAACTCATGCCAAAAGGATTAAAGCTCGGTATGATCGGAATGTTACACCCCGCAATTTTTCGGAAGGAGACCTAGTCTTACTTTATGATCAAGCCAACAATAAGCTAGGGGCTGGAAAATTTGTACCCATGTGGCATGGTCCGTATATTGTCAAGCGAAAGCTGGCAAAAGGGGCCTATGAATTAGAAGATTTTGACGGTGTCTCTTTAGGTAAACCCAGGAATGGGCTTTATCTAAAGTGATATTATGCTTAAAAGATTAGTGTGGAGATTTTTTAGACTAGTTTCTTTCTAAGTTTGGTGTGTTTTTAGATTAGAAATGTGTGATTTACTTCAGAGAGTGTTTTTCATTATTATTCCTACTTATCTTGATTTTACTCTTGATATTGCAGATGTCGACGCCTCTCCAAACATACATCGGTTTTGCTTATGGCACTTGTTGTAGTACACGGAACATCTCTTCCGCGGCTTGGGTTATCTATTCACCCTCTGACGAGTTAGTATCTATGCATGGGGTAAGCCTTGGTCAAACAACGAACAACATTGCAGAATACAGTGCAGTGATTGAGTTATTATCTGAATCCATTTCATTTGGAATTCGAAGTTTGATTGTTAATTTAGATTTGGAACTCGTTGTATTACAACTTAATAGAGTTTATGTCATTAGAAATCCAGTGTTATTACGATTATTTTTGAGAGTCCGTCTCTTGGAACGAGAATTTGATTACATCGAATATCAGCACATTCCAAGATATTTAAATACATTAGCATATGCAGCTGCTTCTCAAATGTTAAATAGACATTTGCATTAAATCAAACAGTAAATTTAAAAACATCCCATAACATGTTTTGCAAGATAACCAACAATAGTAATATAGCATAGCATAGGAGTGTGTCAAAATATACATCGTCTTTGATCATAGGTTGAAAAACACCTTATGATCTGCAAAAATGATAGTATAAAAAATCCAAAAATGAGTCTACAAGGCAATCATCCTATCACTGGTGATGATCACGATAAGACACCACTGCTCGGGCCACCCTACAAAGGAACCTCCTAAAAGGTCCTGGGACCCCAATGACACAGCGCTAAAGTCTAAGAGGAATGTCATCTATGCTGGTCTCCGGAATATCTGCAGTGAAGCACTCTAGATGACCCTCCAATTCGGCCAAGGTCTCTGCTGATTGGTCCTGTGGGGCCAGTGCTGCGGTAGCTCGCTGTCTTTGATCATAAGGCTGAAGAGTGGCTGGTCACCGTGGACCCACATCTGCATTTAAAAACTTTTTATTATTAGTTTTGGGACAATTTAAAAATAAAAAAATATATATAATTGAAAATGTTGAAAACAATTTTACCTCTATCATCCCATTTCTCTCCTGGTGGAAGAGCCATGTCAGGATCACCACGATAATCCATCCCAGCGTATGGAAAATCCTGAATCACAAAGAGTTGGTTCTCTAACCAACGAAAATACTCGGGTGTGAATTGAACAACCTCGGTGCCCTCCTCAGGATGGCGGACCATGACTGCAACCCATCACATAACCCTAGGATCTCGGGGAAGTCCAGCCTCAACAGTAAGTTACTGTGGAACCAGCATAGATACCCTCTATAGGGAAAAGCTGACGACTAAATAACCATATCCAAAGTTCTTTAGCTGTCCATTCTTCGCCCTAGTCAATTGGCCCTTCACATTGGCCAATACAGCATCGCACCAGTTGAAGATGATAGTCTACTGCCATGCGCATTTGGGAACCGGTAGCAAGATGCAATGTTGCGCTCCCGTAGAGTCTGGTAATAGTAAAGGCGATCACTTTTAGTTCAGGACGGGAGATGGTTTTAACATCTATCCGTTTGTCCGGAGTTTGGTTATTATAAAACTCTAGTCAGAGACTAGCGACAGATTGGCCACCTGGCCTAGATCTGAACACAGATAATTCCGCACCTCTCTTGGGTAAGCCAGTCAAAAAGTATATGTCATCCAGCTCGATTTTGAACCGGTTGCCACCAATAATGAAGCACTAGTCCTGCATGCTCCACCTGTTCACCAGCCATTGTAGAAAGTCTACCTATGCCCTCATGCCAGGTATGGTCCAAAATTTGAATAGCCCACATGCTCCCAATGCCTGTAATGCAGGTGGATGGAGTAATGCAGCTTGATCCATGTCCTCGTTCTCTCTCTCCCACCAAACAAGAATCTTGTGTACCTACATTGCAACATAGGTGGTTTATAACATTTCATTTCAAAATCTATGGGGCAAAAATAAAGAATTTAGGGTTTAAAATCAGCGTTCTGCAGGGTTCGCACCCATCCTTTTAGAGACAGTGCGTAGTTGCGCACTTCTCCTTAATGACAGGTGTGGCACCTCAACTTTTCTCTGTGCACAGAAAAATCGGGGTGCGCAGTGTTAGTGCTCAAATCTAGCTTAGGCTGAAATAAGGTAAAACTCAAGGCTACATCAAACCACGCTCAGCCTCATAGCTAGCCCTACGAGGACAGGAGAGGGCTCTCTCCGAGTCAATATCGGAAAAAGGTAATCAATGAGGTCGAGATGAATGAATTGATAACTAATTTTAGGCTAGGTATGAAGTATAAGGAGTTTGAAATTGATTTTTTTGAAGCTTTGTTGAATTCAAGGGAAAGGCAATTTTGGGTGTGGGGATGAGGCACAGCTTTTGCAGAGGTCTACTTGGGGCAAGATAGGTGATTGTTTTGATGCCTTTAAAGTGATTGAATGGATAGATCTGACTGGTGAGAGGTTAAGGAGAGCAAGAAACTTTCAAGGGTTCTCCCTAAACAGATGAAAACATGGAAAATTAAACAAACTTAAAGGCAGATCATAGCAAATTTATGGATTCTACCTTAACACTTCATTTGTTCAATTGCAGAAGATTAAAGAAGGAAAGTGGTACACATACACAACTTACAAGTACTGAAAGAAACACACCATCAACACATAAAGCCACATGAATCCCAAATAATGCTGCAAAACCTTGGTCTTTCCTTTGCCAAAAACGCAGATAAGATATGTACAATAGAGTGTCAATCTATTCCCAAGAGTCCAACCTTGAAAATGACTAAGAAAATACATAATATAGGTAAGGCAACACATTCCCTTGCCTGTAGGGTTCGAGCTCATCATCTTAGGAGCTGTTTCAACCAATTCTAAACAAAGCACTACATTCTAGGCAGTCAAAACAACTTGCCTCTATAAGCTAGGAAACCAATTCATTCATTAAATTTTTGCTATTTTATGAATGAATCATCTAGAATAGGTAAATAAGTGTCAAATAAACATAATATTCCATTAATTACATCAAGAAGGGTGAAAAATCACATCAAAAGTCAAAACTGGTCAAACTGGCTTCATTTGCTGCGCTGAGGATGAAAACTGTGCTAAAAAACCTTGTGCGCCGCACGCCTGAGCCCTGTGCGCCGCGCACCTTTCCACCTGCTTTTGGGGCACTTCCTAACATCAAAATTGAGCTTAGGTTGTCTTGTTGGAAAGCCCTGGACATCTACTTTTTAACCCAAGTGGAATTTTCCAATTTGGTGTCCATTTGACCCTCCAAAAGTGCATTCTCCCAGAAGTACTTCCTGCTAGTGCAAAAAGTGGCAGAAAGGTGATGTTCATGATGTTTTTGAGCCTTTTGGTCACCCAGAACTTGATGAAATGCTTCCGCAATGGCTGAGCATGTATAATTCATCATTACAAATCCAAAACTACAAGCCATTTGTGATTTGGACCTCCCCATCTTATGGGTCGCATGCTGCACGCTACGCGTAGAGCCAAAAAACCTGTTTTGCAAGCCAAAAATTTCAAAATGACAAAATTTTCTCCGAATTTGCCCAAATTCGGAGTGAGGACCCTCCATCATGTATCATGCCCAACTAATGAAGCCTCGGCCAAAACTTGAAGTGGATCGGGCCTTTTCCGTTCTTTTGGCGCTTTGCTTAAGCGCCTCTTAAGGATCTTCATTTTCGCTTTGCAAACATGCATGCGAGCCCAATAGTGACTTTTCATATGAAGAAACATGTCTTTGTCCCTATTTTCCTTCGCCAACAACTTCTCCAAATGAGTGTTTACCGAGATGAGCATTGATTTTCGATCAATAGGTGTCAAATCATCGGGTCTCCTTCGGGCCAATTCCCGGTCTTCCCGGATCTTCCGCAGCTCATAAAGTTCATGCTCATCTTCCAGCTATTTGTTGCGCTGCCCCAAGTAGTTGATCACCCATTTAGCCATCTGCAATTTCTTTTGCAGCGACTCATTCTTGGCCCTTTGCTCTCGGATGATCTCCTTGAGCTCCGAGTTAGGAGAGCTAGCATCAACATCAATGATACCCATGTCTTGACCTCCTGAAAGACCCTCATCAAACATGGGTCTCTTGCCCCTATCCTAAATCTGTACCTATGCTGAAGACGGAGGCGAGACCCCTTCCACATGATGTGGAGATAATAATCGTTGTGCTGATGATGTCAACGAGACCCCTTCCACCCCGGGTGGAGATAGTACTCATCGTGCAGATGCAAATAAGGCCCTGTGGCCTCTCTGATATGTCACATATACTGGAGCATCGATATGCTCAGTCTCAGGAATTTCAAACTGCTGTGAAGGCCCTCCCTTATCATGAACTATCTCTGGAGGAGGCTGTAGCACAGAAAAGTAATCACGGGAGATGAAATCCTCCCAAGTAATACCCTGATGTGCCAACTGATGCATCACTATGATTTTGATCAATGCATAATGATATATGCTCCTATGCTGATGTGTCGGGCTCTTCCTTTGTACTAAAGGCACCATCCTCTCTATGTTACGACACATGAGAAATGGAATGTTCATCATACGTACCCTTGTGAAATGCATCAACAAATGGACATGGTACTCATAGAGACGCGAGAATCTGCCCTCACAGCTGAAATACCGAATGATGAGTTTCATCAATGGTGCAAACTCATCTTTCAGGAATCTGAAAGGAAAAGTTGTGCTCAAGTGTCTGATATACCGGGGCTTGATATATGGCTCATAGTAAAATTTGTCTAGCATCTAGCGTTTGCTCCATTCCTCCCCTACATTTGGTATCCCGGTGACCTGAGCAATAATCTCGGGTGACAAGGTAAAATTCACTCCGGCAAGGTTTACATGACCATCCTATAGATTAAGAACAAATAGACGGACTAGTTCCCGATGATGTTGAGTTTGTGAGATCATCTCACAATATTGGAAACATGATTGGCGCCGAAAACAATCCATTGCAAGTGAGCAAGCTTGCAATTGAGCCAAAGAAGTAGGCTCCTCCCTAACATGCTGACCACTTTTGCCACCTTTGTGATACCTCCGTGGTACATTTGGCACATTTACCTCTGGTGTAGAATCACTATCATACTCCTGATCATATACTGACTCGGTCTCTGACATGTTCTTTAGAAACAAGATAGCTGGAATATATATATGCTGATATACAACTGTGTGCAAAATTGACTGTAGACTTTTTCTTTTTCTCAAAATGTTGTGACCAAGGGGACACA
>APFE031504411.1:0-39014 GCA_000404065.3 Pinus taeda | reverse complement strand
TGCCCGTGGTAATATATGTAATGGAGCCTATAAAAGGCTGGAAGGACTTCATTGTAATGCATGGCCTGGAGGTGAGCGGTGAAGGCTCACTTGGCCGGATTGGCCAGGGTTTTGGCCAAGGATAATGAAATTTCATTATGACTGGGTTTTTCCCCGGATTTGGGGTTTTCCCGGATAAACATGTGTATTTATGTGTTTATGGTTATTGCTGGTTAATTTTATATTTATTCCTCTCGGTAATTAATTTATGTTCTTGGGTAAATTTCTTAACAGATTAGATGTAGAATGTAAATAAACTACCTTAGGCGATCGTAGCTTATCTCTGATAAGAAATGTGTCAGCTATATTCCTTCTTAACTACATTACAATGAGTATCTAAGGCATTTTTATGATGAAGAAATATTTAGAAAACCTAAAAATTCCAAAAGCCTACCTAGGAGATGAAGCACCAAAAGCTTATGGCCCTGATGGGGTTAGTTGGAACATCAACTTCTTGAGGTCGAAAATTTGGCATATGATAATTGTTTTGTGTGCACGATAGCCCATTAGAAAGTTGTATTTGAGGAAAACAATTTTGACTGCAAAAGTTAGACTTAGACTTCATGTTTTCCCATTTCCTCCAAAAATTCCATTTATGGCCTCAAAGTAACTCTAGAAGTTTAGGACTTGAAAAAATGCCAAAAATAGAAAAGTCTTGAAATAAAAAACTCTGTTGGAAATTAGGAAACTAATAGAATAGAGTTCTTGAAGTCTAAGTGTGATATGTTGTTGAAATTTTAGTTTTTCTGTGCTAATTTGAACTTCAGATTATTAAACATATGCTTGTCAATTACTTCATGTACATAGGTTTCCTTATGGTGTTTGTGAATGTAAACAGGTAAATTTTATCAATTTTTATGTTAATATCATGAGGAAAATAACATGAAAAACAAGTGTTGAAGAACAACAAGTAAATGTACAACAAACTATCAAATAGAATACCTAACACAATGCTTTGATGAAGTTCACCCCTCCCAGGCTACATCTCCTTGGTATTAGCTCAACATGAAAAAAAAAGTTGTTTAGAAACATCTACTACTCCTGACACCTATATCAATATGCTCATAATTCTCAAATAAGCTAGGAAGACCTTTTCCTGATCTCAATTTGGTTGAATTTTTCTTAAGTTATGGTAAAAACTATTTTCCCCTTGTAAACCTCCTCTAAAACTGGAGGAACTATAGTTAGTCCCACTAAAAATGGAGTTAGTTTTGAATTTGGTGGTGTTGAAGAAACTGTAACTAGGTTTAGTCTTCATAATGACATGATCTTTGTATTTTATGAGCAAGAGGTGTCATTAGGTGAAGGAATTCTTCTTGATGTACTTAGAATTTATTTCTTTGTCAAAGAATCATTTCATGAGTCCATGTAAATGTGTACAAGTCTTCGACTAGTGTAGCAGCCCTCCAAGACCAAGATCAATGCCTCAAATCAAGCCCTCCGAAGTCTGCAAGCAAAGCAATAAGGAGATGATCAAGTGAACTATAAAGAGATGAATTAAAATATATAAATACATGTGATGTCGGCTTGAAATAATGGACACGTCAGTTCAGAGTTAAGTTCAGCTTACATATATGGATAACCACTATAAATACCCATGAAGCATAGATGAAAATGATATAGAAAATTTTGAATGTCTCTGATGAGCCGTAGTAAAGGGTAAGCCACATTCAATGGAGGAAGGGAGTCGTAGTAAGCGGTAAGCCGCATTTAATGGAGGAAGGGAGCCACAGTAGGAGCCATAGTCATTAAGTAAGGAAGCCATAGACAATGAGGTAGTCACAGTTAAGAGGGAGACACAGACAAGAGGAGATGTAGTCAAGGATAGGTAGCCACAGACAAGGGACAAGAAGCTGCAATGAGATCAACAGTAAGGTAGGGTCCAACTATCTCCTCGGATGGGTATAAGGAGCAGCAGAACCCAATCCTATATCTTCTTGGCATACCTGTTACTAGAAGGAGAAACCCTCAGACGTGTAAGGTTGTACACTGTGATTAAAACATCGTCATCTTTACATGGATCCATGAAGATATATCTCTACAACAGAGCTAATACTCTTGCCATACTTGTGGTTTCCTCTATGAATAAGAGAAGATCAGGTAACATGTAATGAAGTAATGATTCTCATGAATAGTCTTAGCCTATCGCAGTGTAGTCAAGGTATAAGTATATGTTGAGAAAGATCTTAGAACCCCTTACTGTTTCAACTTATTAGATATCACTATTATCATAGATATCTATCTTGGTATACTTATTCTAGGTGGGGATCACTGTAGTAAGATCTGTCTATGAGTGTATCTCAGTGATCTCCTGCCTACACACAGTCTTGGCACATGTATAGATCTCAGTTATGATTAGCGTAATATCACACTTTGACTTTGATTGAATCAGGTTTATATTAATTATAACAGTCACTCAATAAAGTGATGATCTTATGAAGATGCAATCAAGTAGTGTGATGATATTGGCATGGTACCATAGAAGAGGATGCTCTCAGTAAGGACCTGAGATCTCAAGATGCAATCTCTATGATGCAACAACAATCTCAGTGATGTAGCAGTGATCTCGGTGATGCAACAATGGTGCAGATAGTGATTTGTGTACTGACATGAAGAGGATTAATGGCTTGGTGTTGGAGAGGCAGATTATGTCAAGGCTCATGGTCTTGGTATTCGTTAATTGAATCTCTATAAGAAGAATTTAATCATGGTTTTTCCTCTCCAAGAGGGAGAGGTTTTGGCCCTGGCAGAAAGCCAAAAAAATTGTGTTCTTGTCTATTTTGTTTTGATAGCAGTTTGATGAAGTTAACAAACACATGCTAATAATGAAGTAACCATCAAGATAATATCAATTGTTTAAATTCTTCACAAATTGTTATCATGTAATGAAGAATCATCTTAATTATGCATGCCATAATTCTTTAACATGGTACTAGAGGCTTTGGTTCAACAGTCAAGGAAAGGATAAAAAAATAGACATTCAGAGGTCAAGGCATCAATCTAGCTGAAGGATATACAATCAAAGAATGAGACCTAGATTCAAGAAGCAGTCTACATCATCAAATTTACAGCAAAGGGTTTGAAGGACAACAATCAAATGATGAAGCATTCATGGCAATGAATTTGGTGATTTCCACAGTTTTGATCTATGCCACAATGATTTCAATCTTACTTCTATAGTATTGAAAACTTGGATTGTCAAAAGCCTAATGTTGAAGGCAATATAGAATTAGATCACATATAACATAGTAATGGTATCACTACATTTCACTCAAGTTCTATGGACAAAACACGATGAAGAATGAAAGTATTCATTGACACATCCATAATAAATCTATCTAACGAGTCTCTCAAGGATTAGATGTTCAAGTCAATTATTTTGAAGGCTTGAAGATAAGCTTCAACAAGGATCCTATCTGGAGGTAGCATCAACGCATCTACCTCATCAACTGCCAACATGATCAAGGTGAATATCTTATCTTCACATATCAAGTAAGTATCTTTTATTTTATGATCAAGTTTGGTTTAATGACTTCATCATTGCAAAATGATCTATGGGTTAGACAGGTCACCAAAAGGTCTTGCAGTAGGATTGATAGAATCTGTATGAGGAAATGAAGTCAGCACTTCAAGGTCAACTTTAAAGTCATGAGAACTCTTAAGGTTCTATGCAGTAATAAAGTTGACACAAGAAGGGTACATGAAATTCTAGAGGATATACTCCTTGAAATGAAGTACAAAAAGGTGCCAAAGAATGAAGAAATATCTTCATTAGGTTTCAATTGAAAGATCTGGAAAGATTACGAATAGACAATCATCATTGATAAGTAAAATGGAAAATGTCTATGAACAAGAAGTTCACTTCGATCCACAACTTTGTGGTATCTATGCCAGATAGAGAAAGACAAGTTGACAGGACTCAAATAAGTGTAAGAAGGTTAACAAGACAAAATAGTACTATGGAACTCATATCGTTGGAGGTAGTTAAAGTGAAAGAGGGAATAACAGATCTCCATTATGAATGAGATGGTGTCCCTCTCAAAAGAATTCTATTAGAACTCCCTGCGAGGAGGAACATAGTAAGAATATGCATCAAGGGATCATGGAAGTAAGAGGTCGTATGAAATCATGAAGAACATAGCTCTTGGGAATCTCATTGTACATTGAAGGAGACGAAGAGTTAATACAGGTCAAAGGAAATATTTGCTGGATGGGGATATACTAGATCATGAAGGATCTCTGATAGAGATTTCAGCGAAGGATGTCCGAGTCCGAAAAGGTAGCAAATGTTTTAGCAGAAATTCCAACTCTTGGATCTCATGAGATGGTGGTTCAATGACATGAAGAATGAAGCAGATCAAGGGATTGAAGAACTGTTCAATCAAGGAAATTGTTGAAAGACACCTAAAGAAAAATAAGGTATGTATGATTATAATTGTATTTTTATTTGATATTCTGATGTCATGTTCTGTGGTTGCAGATAAAATGGATCAAGCATGATCAAGAAGAAAAAGATCTCCCCTTACGAAAGAATATAGAAAGTCAGGCTAGATGAAATCAACATAATATTCCTCATAATGTAGTATGAGGTATTTGATGACCACTGAAGAAATATGATATTTCTTGGGAATAAAAGACATGAGGATGGAAGTGATCATGAGACATGAAACCATGAAGAATGAAGTTAACATACAGAGGATTAGGAAGACTTGACCATGAAACCTCCTGGAATGATGAGTAAACTTTGATGGAAGTCTGAAAAATGGCGATCCTTGATAACATATATAATTGGTAGATGTGTCAACATAGATGTAGGATGATTGATGGCTACAAGAAGATGTCACTAAAAGAAGGCCATCACCAAAAGGTAATATGTGATTTTTTTGGTGTCTGACCTCTTGGAAAAGTCTAGGTATGTGTGCAGGATCAAGGAAAGGAGAGTTGTGAAGGATGTCATAAATATGTACCTTTTGATCCACAGCAATCACTCTTAAAGAAAAGTGAAGAAAGATGAGCTTATGAAGGAAGCCACAAATGTAAAGCCAAGGAGAATACTTTCTGAGAAAGAAGGAATGACATGATGGAAGAAAGTGATGGAAGGTTGAACACTACATGTGAAGAAATTGATGACATCGAATTCTTGGATCGCTAGTCAAGTAGAATACCCTATAAAGCACTGATGATCAAGTCCTTGGGTAAGAGGGAGCCTTAGGAGGTTCCTATGAGTAAAGGAACTTGAGCACGTTTCTGAGTAAAGAGAAACTTGGAACTCATCCTTGGTTAAGTGGGAGAGTTAGACACGACATTCTTCTCTCCAGTTTGAAAGAAAGAATGGAGGCTTGCGTAATCATTTCGCATTCGACAGTCTTTGAGAATGTGGTAGGGCATCCAAGACAAGAGTAGGCAAGAGGACTAATATTCTTAAAGGCTTCCAACTCAAGATGAGAATAGTCCTAGTAGGGCATACTTAGAGAACACCCGAATGGGTATGACCCTAAGAGAGACAATGATGATGCATTTATATTAGTCATTGGTCTCACCAACATTGTGTGCTTTGATCTAAGTGAGAGATAGAGATGTTAGTCAAGGCCTTGCTAAATGGAAACAAAGTGGGTTAAAATGATGCTATAACAGATGGATTTCAAATCTGATTCTTCTTATGAGAAATTCTTCAGATTGAGAAACCATTATGAATACCTCCCTAGTTAACAAGCAGTGTTGAAGAAAGTGTAACTAGGTTCGGTATTCATGATGACATGATATTTGTATTTGATGTAATAAAACAGAATAAATTATCTTTGTAATCTTGATGCACAGGTTTCATGAGCAATAGTTGTCATTAGGTGAAAGACTTCTTCTTGATGTCTTTAGAATTTATTTGTATGTCAAAGAATCATGTCGTGAGTCCATGAAAATGTGTACAAGTCTTCAACTAGTGTATCAGCCCTCCAATACCAAGATCAATGCCTCAAATTAAGCCCTTTGAAGTCTGCAAGTGAAGGAATAAGGAGATGATCACGTCCGCTACAAATAAATGAATTAAAATATATAAATACATGTCATGTCGGCTTGAAATAATGGATACGCCAGTTCATGAGTTAAGGATGGCTTACATATATGGATAACCACTATAAATACCCATGAACAATAGACAAAAGTGATATAGAAAATTTCGGATGTCTTTGATGAGCTGCAGTAAAGGGTAAGCCACAGTCAACGGAGGAAGGGAGCTGCAGTAGGAGCTATAGTCATGAAGTAAGGAAGCCGCAAATAGTGAGGTAGCCATAGTCAAGGGGGAGCCAAAGAAAAGAGGATCTGTAGTCAAGGATAAGTAGCCACATACAAGGGACAAGGAGGAAGTGTTAGATCCGCAGTAAGGTAGGGTTCAACTATCTCCTCGGATGGGTATAGGTAGCAACAGAACCCAATCCTATACCTTCTCAACATACCTATGACTAGAAGGAGAAACCCTCAGACTTGTAAGGTTGTACGTTGTGATTGCAACACCAACATCTTTACATGGATCCATGAAGATATATCTCAATAATAGAGATAATACTCTCAGCATACCTATGTTGTCCTTAATGAATAAGAGCAGATCAGGAAAAATGTAATGAAGTAATGATTCTCATGAATAGTCTCAACCTATCGCAGTGCAGTCAAGTTATAAGTATATGTTGAGAAAGATGTTAGAACCCCTTACTATTTCAACTTATTAGATATCACTATGATCATAGATATGTGTCTCGGCATACTTATTCTTGGTAGGGATCACTATAGTCGTATCTGTCTATGAGTGCATCTCAGTGATTATGAGTGTAATATCACACTCTCACTTTGATTGAATCAGGTTTATGTTAAGTATAAAATTCACTCAGTAAAGTGATGATCTTATGAATATGTATTCAAGCAGTGTGATGACATTGGCATGGTAGCAGAGAAGAGGATGCTCTCAGTAAGGACCTGAGATCTCAAGATGCAACATCTGTGATGCAACATCAATCTCAGTGATGTAGAAGTGATCTTAATGATGCAGTAGTGGTGCAGATAGTGATCTCAGCAATGACATGAAAAGGATTGATGTCTTGGTCTTGGAGAGGCAGATTGTGTCAAGGGTCATGGTCTTAATATTAAGGAATGGAATCTCTATAAGAAGAATTTACGCATGGGTTTCCTCTCCAAGAGGGAGAGGTTTTCACCCTAGCCGAAAGGCAAAACATTTGTGTTCTTGTCTCTCTTTTTTTTTTTTATAGTAGTTTGATGAACTGAACAAACACATGTTAATCATGAAGTAGCCATCAAGCTAATATGAATTGTTTAAATGATTCACAAATTGTTATCATTTAACGAAGATTCATCTTAATTATGCATGGCCTAGATTCTTGAACAGGCGGTACCACCAAATTCTCTGCCAACTTAATTGTAGTCAAATTGTGCGTTTAATTAATAATTAAACATGTATAATTGAGCACTAATTGTGCTTAACGAAAATCCTGAGCGGTTTTATAACCATTGACCTGGCAGTTTGAGTGGATAGAAAACACATGTGATGGCATAATGTTCATGATTATGGTTTTTTGGCGTGGTTTTACTAGCCGTTGTCTTGGCGGTTATCAAGACTGGTCATAGCGAGGGGGCTAGACCCCAGGCTGGCTCACCCCCAACCCCCAACCACCATTGCATTAAACTTTAAATATACGTGGAACCCATACATTGTTAAGAACCATGTTGGTGGTATAATGGTGAGTCATTGTGCTTGTTGGGGCGAGGTCACAGGTTTGACCCCGCCAACCTGCCCATTATTTTGTACTGCATGCCAATTGAACCCAAACTTTGGGGAGGGATACGTGGCGGCATTCGGGCTTTCCAATTGTCCCCTTCTCATTGGTCCATTCCTCACCAATGAAAATAAGACACATCACCACAATTGTAAGCCAACCACCAACTAACACTTGGAGAAACTTAATAGGTAGTTGACCAAAATTTCACCCTATCCAATCACCTACCACGTCATCAGTATGGACTGCTAACTGTGCAGTGACTATACATTTTTTTCAAAAATTCCACTGTTTGGCAAAGTGGATAGAACATAATGTCTTCCTCATATGAACTATTTTTTAGTGAAACAAGTTGCATTGGGATTGATTCTCTGAGAAGGACGTGGTCGTTGACGTTTCGAGTGATTATGTGAACTTTTATTTTTATGCTAAATATGGAGCACCTAATCATTCCTCCCCACTATAAGCCTTTTGAACCCCAAAAGATACTATCAATTGTTCAATAGGTGATGGTACAACTCCCTCACCTTCTCAATCTACAATCATTTGGCCTTAGAAGGCTTTTTTCCCTTGAGTCCCACTCTATGGTATTTGACATTCCCTCTCTTTGATGTTTTGGTTCTTCTGTCAAGTATGAGATGTTGCTGAAGCTCATCAAGATATTCTGGCAATAAATAATCTATTGGTAGCAGCTGAACATGCTCTCCTTAATAATCAACCAAAGAAGGCTCAAAGAATCTCAAATTCTCAAAACTAACAACAGAATACATTTGCATATAAGGAGGAAAATCTAGCTGAAATGTGTTCTTACCAATCTTTTCCAGAATTTTAAAAGGACCATAACAGATTGGCTTAAGCTTTTCACCTTCTCCTTCAAGTCTCCATTTGCTAATATATAACCAAACTTCGTCTCCATCTTGAAATTTATGATCGACATGGTTTTTTTCATGCCTTGCCTTGTAGCTACTTTGACTTCTTTCAATTTGTTCTTGCACTATGTGATGTATCAATTGAATTTTCTCTATGAACTTCCTTGCCTTATCGATGTCGCTATAACCATCGATGGCGACATATTTCTCAAAGATGAAATCCATGGCAATCTTAGCAAGTACTCGAAACATTCCTCAAATGGTGATGTATTTGTGGAATAATGCTTTTCCTTGTTGTATGCATGTTGTATGTAATGCAATTGTTCATCCCACAACTTGGGATGTTTCCTGAAATATCCTCTAAGAAGATGAATTATTGTCCTATTCACCACCTCGGTTTGTCCATCTGCTTGCGGATGAAAGTTTGTACTCTTCTTCAACTTAGTGTCCATCATGTCCCACAAATTAGACCAAAAATTCCCAACAAATCGAAAATCTCTATCACTTCCAATGGAAGTAGGAAGACCAAAATGAAACCAAATATTTTGGAAGAAAAGATGAGTTGTTTGTTCAGCGATAATTTTCTTTTTACATGGTGTTAGTATACACATTTTGCTGAACCTGTCTACAACTACATACAATTAATCATGACCTTTCCTTGACAATGGAAGACCTCCTAGAAAATCCATTGAGATAACCTCAGTATGCTTTGGCATGTGTTCTCATGGTTTGGAATGGTTTAAAATTAAAGTTATTTGAGATCAAGTATTGGAAAGTAGGAGAAAATTAACATAGGAATTTATGGCACTTAAAGTGCACTATTGAATTGAAAACCTAAAATGAAAAACTTGAGTCTGCCAATGGAAAGATAATAATGACATAGATATGTCATTAGGATATGGCTCAGAGCATTAATGTTATGCATGTATAAATATCCCGAAGAGTGTGTATAAACTTGGAAAATATAATTCCTACTTTTCTTAGTTGTGATGACTTCTAAGTAAAGGAGTTTGTTCCTATTGTTTAGGTGTTGTTAAGATATAGATGTTCTTAGATAAGTGTGTGGTTGCAATATTTCCTTAACTAGTTGATTGTATTCTATGTATATATATATATATTATATATATATATATATTATATATTATATATACATACATACACGAGAGAGAGAGAGAGAGAGAGAGAGAGAGAGAGAGAGAGAGATATATATATGTGTGTGTGTGTGTGTGATGTTTAATATAATAGATAGTGAATTTTTGGTGTACAATTTATTTCTCAAATGGGTATCACAGCCCATATGGTCTTGGGCCTTGGCTGTTGGAATTTCTAAGTTTAACCCATTAGAAACCCTTCATGTACTTTCTAATTTATTCCTACCTACTTGTGTTGTTAATTAACAAGTTATTTACCATGTAAATACTGGAAATAAATACAAGTACATGCTCAAAAAATTACAGATCATCAACTGAAGGAAACATAAACAAACACACAACTAACACCATTGTTATTGGACTAATGTCCCTGAAAAATCCCAATGCAGGAAAATTGGTGTAGCTATCTGAGGGTTTGATTTATTAAGCAGTTTCATAATACAATCTGGGTGCCAAAACTGGCTCACCCAACAGAGAAAATTCTCAACAGTAATACCTCTCTACTCGGAAATAGATATTCGAGCTGAAATGTCGGATAAACACTCTGACAGCCCCACAACTCCAATCTACCCCAGGAAATCCCAATGTTAGTCTCTAGGGACTGTGTCAACTTGTATTTGCCCCAACATTAGCCCAAAGTCACTCTGACTTGGTCGGCGTCAGCCTCTGGAGGCACTGCGTCAGTCCTTTGGCCCTCTGCATCAACCATGCTAGCCCTTTGAGGCATTGCACAGCTCCTGGCTGCCTCTGCGTGAGCCCTGGCTAAATCTGCGTGAATCATTGGCTACTTCTACATCCCTCTCTCTAGCTATTGCATTGATCCTCCTAGTGCTATCTATGCCTATCTATTTCTGTGTTCACTACCCCTCAGCTACAACTCTGATCACTCTCTCAACCTTCTTAGCAAACCTAACCCAGAAAGTCAAAATCTTGATCTCTTGGTGTATTCTGCATGTGACCCTCAAGGCTCCTCTTATACTTTTCTCGTTGACAAATCAACGGCTGAGATTACGTCCCTAATCAATGAATAAGATTAGATCTAACTTGATCCATGACTTTTGGACCATTCTAACACATTTTTATATTAATTCACATTAATATTTTATTTTCCCTAAGTTTAGACTTAGGGACTCCATTCAAAATATTAATTATTTTAATATCCCCAACCTGTTTAGAATCTTTCCAAACCCTTTCTAGGTATTGGAGATACCATTTTCCTTAGCCTTTCCACTAATTTTTGTGGCTAGAGAACATATGATGCTACCCAAAAACAACACTCCCTCTTAGCAAGGATTGTGCTCTAACAATACTCCTCACTAAGTATCACCCTGATCATCCGACATCAGTCCCTATGCTAATGCTAGGCTTGCTACCCATCATCTACACTACTTCATCCTATACTACTACCCATGACCCTACCACTACCATTGCCGCATCCATACTGCAACTCCCTCTCATCCTGTTGCATCATGCTACCCACAGCACTGTCACTGCTCACTGCTACACTACAACCCAGTTACTGAGAAGTAAGTAGATAATATCCCAACTCTGACATCTCTGTCAAGCTAGGGACATTGTCGATGTTGAAACTCCCTCTGTCACTAACAAGTGCTCCCTCTCTGACCTCTGTGATGCTGCAGCAACTCTATGCATCTCACACCATTTCACACCTCCATGTGCCATCTTGCACTGGTGCAACACTCCAGTGCTTCTCACATTGTTGCCTCACATTGTCTTGGGAATCTTGCACTATAGCTCCCTCCACTGATCCATCCACATTCGTCTCTACTAACATTCGCTAGTACTACTACTCCTCTTTGGGGCTCCGGTAGTAAGGTCTAATCCAAGAGGCTAGGTACCTCGAGGATCTTTCCCCTCATCACCTGTAGTTCATATGACTACAACTTGATGTCTCCCCAGTTCCACTTAAGTGGCATGTCTGAACTCATGGCATCGTCATTGTCTCTCTCCACTTCCTTCTCTTCCCTTGTTGGCATAGCCTTGGTCTTGGAGGCCTCTCCCTTACTCTTCTTCCTTGGACAATGGGTCGCATAATGACCCATATCCCCATAGTGGAAGCATTTGACCTTGGAGTGGTCCTTCTTCTTCTGTTTCTCCTGCTTTCCCTCAAATGCTAGGGCAGCATCCACCTCCTTGTCCTTCTTGATTCTAATCCCCTAGCCATTGCTTCCCACCTTGCTCAACCTTCTGATCTCTTCTTGGCAAAGAGAAACCCACATTTTCTCCTAATATGGAAGGGTAGCCCTGCCTAGTATGCTCTCGACAAACACCTCCCAGTCTTTTGAGATTGCATTCACGCCTGTTCTCACCATCAATTCATGATTCGGCATGGCCCTTATGCAATTTAGCTGAACCCTAATCTCCTTGAATCGACTGAGGAAGGAATCGATCTGTTCTCCCTTCTGCACCTGGTATAATTGCAGCTGATTTTCTAGTAACATCCTTCTCTGCACAGAAGTATGCTGGTACAATTTCTTTAGGGCCTCCCACATCTCATTTTCCTTGTCCTTTTCGGCAATATGTGGTATTACATGGACCTTGACCCCATCAAGAAGGATATTCTTGGCCCTCGTCGTTGCCTCGTCATACTTGCCGTTATCAGCTGGGTCAACTAGGATAGCTATCATCCTCAAGGCAAAGTACTTGACACGATTTATGTCTATAACGGGTAGGGTTTTCACCTTCCAAACTACAAAGTTTGATGGTTTGTCGAGTCTTTCCTAGTCTCTTACCCCATTCACTACCATCTTGTTGCTCCTCTACTTCACGCCTGGAATTTCTTGGTGTGACTCCCTCAGCATTTGTTCTTCCTCTTCTTAGCTCAAACTTGATGACGTCGGCACTGTGTCACCCCTTCCTTGTTGCTTCTCTACTAGGAACAACTTCTGTCACTTGGGACAACTGTTTTCTACTGTAACTACACTGCTCAGCTGATGTCCTTAGTTCTCCTATGATATGCAACCACCCTCTGATACCATGTTGGAATTTCTAACTCTAACCCATTAGAAACCCTTCATGTACTTTTTGATTTATTCCTACCTACGTTTTATGTTAATTAACAAGTTACTTACCATGTAAATACTGGAAATAAATACAAGTACATGCTCAACACATTACTTATCATGAACTGAAGGAAACAGAAACAAGCACACAAGTGACACCATTGTTTTTGGACTAATGTCCCCGGATAAACCCAATGCGGGAAAATTGGTGCAGCTATGTGAGGGTTTGATTTATTAAGCAGTTTCAGAATACAATCTGGGTGCCAAAACCAGCTCACCCAATAGAGAAAACTCTTGGCAGTAGTACCTCTCTACTCGAAAGCAAATATTCTGACTGAAACCTTGGATAAACACTCCGGCAACTCCACAACTCCAATCTGGCCTTCGAAACCCCAGTGTCAGCCTCTAGGGACTATGTCAGCTTCTCTCTGGCCCAGTGTTAGCCCAACGTCACTCGAACTTGGCATGTGTAAGCCTCTGGAGGCACTCTGTTAGTCTTCTAGCCCTTTGCGTCAACCACGCTTACCCTCTGAGGCACTGCGCAGCTCCTGGTTGGCTTTGCGTCAGCCCTAGCTGGCTCTGCGTGAACCCTTGGCTGCTTTTGCATCCCTCTCTCCAGCTACTGCAGTGATTCTCCCAGTGTTATCTCTACCTCTGTGTTTCTGTATTCACTACCCCTTAGTTGCAACTCTGATTACTCTCTCAACTTTCTCAGCAAACCCAGCCCCAGAAAGTTGAAATCTTGATCTCTTGGTGTATTCTCCAAGTGACCCTTAAGCCTCCTCTTATACTTTTCTTATTGACAAATCAATGTTCATGATTAAGTCCCTAATCAACGGCTAAGATTAGATCTAGATTGATCTGTGATTTTTGGACCATTCTAACATAGTTTTGTATTAATTCACATTAATATTTTATTTTCCCTAAGTTTAGACTTAGGGACTCCATTAAAAATATTAATTATTTTAATATCTCCAAAATGGTTTAGAATCTTCCCGAACCCTTTTTGGGTATTGGAGATATCATGTGCCTTAGCCTCCACCAATTTTTGTGGCTAGAGCACATTCGATGCTACCCCGAATCAACATTGGCCCCTCCTAGCCGAGGGAAAAAAGAAATAATATATATTTGTTTGAGAGTGTACTAGGTTATGTTTTGTAGTAGTGTGCCTTTTATTTCAGTTTGTTGTCCATAAATGAACCTGTTGCATGGAATGACTCAAGTCATTATTTTCAGTGCAGTGTGAGAGAGAACAACCCATTCTTCAAGAAAGGAAGCAAGCTAGTAGATCATAGTGATATCTATGCTCACAGTGATGTGGGGAATGGAAGGAGGATGTGTTTAAGGCATAATACAAGGATGCATTTAGAGTGAAGAAATTCGTGGAGTTGTCTGTGGTGATCGTCATGTGAGCTAATGGCAATGTGAGCCATGGAGCCACTAGATGGGTGACTCTTTATCAAGTTGTGAGGTGTCACCATGTTGGAGAGGCGCATATTAAAGAGAGTGAAAGCTGTGATGTGAAACTATGTTGGAGAGTCGCAGATTCAAGAGAGTGAAAGAGCATAGAGAACATGGAACTAGTCAGACTGCCTTATAAACTCAGTGCAAAGACCACTGTAGCAGTGACCTGAGCATGATGTTCTTTGCAGTGATTTGTGAAGTCATCTTTGGTGAGAGTAAGTTGTTCGACATTCTCTAGGGTTGTGCAAGTGAAAAACTTTAGTCGATTCTGTAACATTCTTAATTGAATTTATATACATACATATACTTCCCAACAAACGTTGAATATGAAATCTTCATTTACGACGGGGAACTATAAATTCTTATGTCATGTTGTCCTTTCGTTTATTGGCATTGGTAAATATTTCCAAGCTCATTAATTAAGGTGGAAATGAAATAATCAATGAAAAAGGACAATATGTGATGGTTGAGTAATATAGATTTTATAATGTGGTGAAGTTAGTGGCATGGTAGGTATGCTTCCATTGCACTTGAAATGCATCAACTAATGGTGGGATCAAACATTATTGACAGGGTGTTTGTCGTCGAAGTGTAAGGAAGAAGATTCAACCATGGTTAGGGATTGAGGCTGGCACGTAAAATTTACAAAGTCTTACCAACACACTCACATCATATTTACAAGCCTAAATTTGTATACATCCCACATGACCTCAAAGGCTATGCAACATTACTTATAGGTTGTAGTGAGAGTGTAGGGTAGCGTTCACTTGCAAATATTATAATCATTATTATGGTTAGTATTTTAATATTTTATTTATTTGTTAGATAAATTTTTAATTATGGTTTCTACTTTATAATGTGAGAGAGGTTAGCAAGATAGTTTTAATGGTCTCAAGACATTGATAGAAGGAATCAAGTGTTGTAAGATCTTTGTATGGATGGTTGTCAAGTTAGTTTGGCAGTTGTGAATCTAGGGAAGGATCCCCCATTTGTTGAATGTGTGAAAGTTCTCTTCTGGTCAGGTTATACGATAGCTTGGGATGTTGTTCAATAATTGAATTCGGGAGATCCATGATTCAGGAGTTCGAAAGTGGAACTCAAGAATCCAACTTGTTGACTACACCTTTATGAGGGTTAAGAAACAACTTGATCGAGCTAGTAGCCTTGAAGATCTCAAATTAATAATGATGGAGGGGTATGCAATTACAATGGTTGATATAACCATGTATGTCAGGGATGTCCTAGTATACTGGAGGTTGCAGCGGTTGGGCACCCATGCATTCCGATGAATGGTTATTCATTTATATGGGCATCGACATATTGTTCTATATATTTGTAAACACCAGGATCAAAGCTAGAGTTTGTTGATTAAGATTGAGACACGTAGTCATTAAAGGGGGAACCTGGAAAATATATTTCCTACTTGTCTTAGTTGTGATAGTTTCTAAGTAAAAGAATTTTTTCCTATTTTTTTAGGAGTTGTTAAGATCTAGATGTTGTTAGATAACTGTGTGGTTGAGATATTTCCTCAACTAGTTAATTGTAAAGTTAAGATATAATTTTTTTTCTTAAACCAATACTTATTTGTGTACGTCTGTGTGTGATATTTAATATAATATATAGTAAAGTTTTGGTGTGCAATTTATTTCTCACATTCTAATATTCCATGTAATTGATGAATTCTCTTGAATTATATTTCCATGGACAAAGGAAAATAAAAAAGCATTTAGGATATGGCTCAACATACTCATAGAAGCATGAGATGAAATATTTGTTCATTTAATGAAACTAACAATAAATATATTAGCTTCAATAGATGACTGCAATCTGTATTTTCGAAAATATAAAATTTAAATAACATTTTTAGCTAACAAAATTGTGTAGTTCACACTTTTAGTAAAAAAAATATCCATTATTTATTACAAAATATTATGGCTTAGATCTACAATAATGGGAACCATTTAAAATCTCTTTTTTAAATAACATGAAAGGTCCATGGGACATTGCATTATGTTCCCGTCATACAAAAATGAAGCACTTTATTTCCTATTTGAGTCAACAATTTCTTTACCTAGCATTACTGATATAATTACTTCAGATTATGACTAAGATAATTACATGTTTTCCTCCCATCATTGCTGGTTATATATATATATATATAATAAATTTAATTAAAGTTAAAATTTCGTAGTTTTTATTTTTTAATAATTGATATGTTATAATATATATATATTTAATAATATATAATATATATATATATTATTTCATAATATATTGTTATTTTTTATTTTTTAACCATTATTATTTTATTTTGGAACTTTCATTTTAGAATTTAAAGTTAATTATGTTAAGGATAGTTTCATTTTATAATTTATAGATTTTTAATCATGTTATGTATCTTAAAGATAATTTTAACAATTAAGAAATTTCTTTATTTGCATAAATTATTTTTAAATGGATAATTATTTCTTCATGGTTTTTTTAGATTTATTTAATTTAATATGACCAATATAAATCATGTTAATCCATATACAAGCAAACAATCAAAATCTTTTCATGCTCATTTACCTTTGTGTACAGGGTAGGATCAATGTTTTTTCTGCAAAACCCACTCCCGATTATGTAATTGTCAATTCTACTATATCAATCTCTAGACATTTTCTTGAGTCCATAGAGCGCTTTCTTCAACCTGTAAACTTTGTCTTCTTTTTCTTCAACTTCATATCCTAGATGCTCTTGCACATAAATTTATTCTTCTAGAATTCCATTCAAGAAGTATGATTTCACATCCATCTGATATACTTTCCACTTGTTGTAAGCTATTGAGGCTAAAACTGCTCTTACGGTATCGAATCTGGTTACTGAAGCAAACATTTCTCCATAATCTATTCCCGGTTCCTATACGAATCCTTTTTCTACAAGCCTTGCCTTAAATATGTCAATTTTTCATTTTCTATTAAACTTTGTCTTGTGTATACTCCCATTCCATGACTTTCGTTCTTTGAACACAACATCTTTATTTATGATGGTCTTCTTTGTGATAGGGTTATACAATTTGTAAGCTTCTAATTACTCACTATAACCAGTAAATATGCATTTTTCACTTTTATCATCCAACTTACCTTTTAGCTCCTTAGGAACGTGTGCATAAGCTACACATCCAAACACTTTGAGATGAGATACATTGAAATACATGCCTAACCATGCTTCTTGTGGTACTCTCCTCATCAAACTCTTTGTAAGGGATATTTTTTTCGCATAAACAACAGATGCAACTGCTTCTGCCCAATAATCATTAGACAAGTTTCTTCCTTTCAACATGCTCCTTGCCATGTTCATAATTGTCCTATTATTTCTCTCTGCTATACCATTCTATTGTGGTGTATGTAATTGTAAACTACCTTTTGACTCCATTCAGTTTGCATTAATAATAGAATTCCTTCAAATCATATTCTCCAGTATGATCTCACCTCAATACCTTTATTTAATGATCACTTTGTTTAAGTACTAAGGCTTTAAATCCTTTGAACTTTTCAAACATTTCAGACTTATGCTTTAGGAAGTAAACCCAAGTCTTTCTGCTATAATCACAAATAAAATGAGGAAGTAGCAAATTCCACCAATAGACTGCGTCACCGTAGGTGCACACAAGTCTATATGCACTAGCTCAAGCGGTTTCTTTTCTCTATATGAAACTCCCTTTGGAAAACTTTCACAATGTTTCTTTCCCAAGATGTAACACTCACAAGTATTAGATCATTCTTTGATGGGAGGTAATCCTCTCACCATTTGTTTCCACTGCAAAAACCTTAAACCAGAGAAATGCAAGTGTCAAAATCGAAAGTGCCATAACTAGTACTCATTAGAACATGCCACTATAAAAGAATTGACCTCATCAGTGTAATTCATAATTATAGGAAAGAGATTGTTCCTCATCATCTGCAACCTTTTCTATTAGTTGCATTCTTAGGGGATTCTCATATATAACACACTCTTCTACTTAAAAAATAATTATGTACCCCTTTCGCATCAATTGACCAACACTTATCAAATTATGTTTGAGACCAAGGACATAATATACCTCTGAAATTTTTTTTGACTCCCATTGTTTGGTGAGAATGTTGACCACTCCTTTGTCATATACATCCATAGTCTTATCAGTTCCCAACATTACAGGTGAGAAAATTGATTTAAACAAATGTTACAGGTAGCAATTGAAGGAGATTTCCTAATACAACTCCCTTGTAACCTATATATCAGAAGATTTGATTCAGGTGGCAAGGCCATGGGAACCTGTAATGTCATAAACAACCACCTCCAAATGAGGAGATAAATTCAAATATGTAGTAATACACCAAGGACAGTGTAAATTGAAGGGTCCCATGTAACAACTATTCGTCTTATTTAACACTCTGCTGCTATCATGCTAGACCAAATGTAGATTGAGTTGTAACAGAAAAACTAGGTTTGAGATGTAATAATGAAAGTAAATACTTTATTATTAAATAAATAAAGATAATTTAATCGCTTGGAAAATGAGACACCAACAAATGAGATTCTTGCAAAATGAAATCCCATTGGCGAATGGAATAGATAATTGTTTCATGATAAGACTTCTAGATCCAATTCTAGATAAGATTGATAGATTTGAAGATAAATATCCATTAAGTTACTTAACCTGGGAAAGATACTAAGTTTAAGAAAAAAAATAAAATCCTTGTGGGAGAGAAAGGAAATATTTATGAGGAAAATCCTCATGAGAGAGAACGATAACATTTTCTAGGAAAAGCCTAGGAAAATGGATAAAAAGATCCACAAAAGCGAGACACCACCAAAGGAAACCATATCATGAAAGAGGGTATTAAATACCCATTTAAGAGATCAACAAGGGGTTGTTGATCCATGGCAAGAACTCTTTGCCTTGGGTGGTGGTGCTCAATTTTGCAAGTGATGGTTATTTCAACTAATATGGTTTGATTCAATTGCATGGGATGTTCTATATGTGGTTCCTTACTTTTTATGTTTTAGAATATTTAAGCTTATGGGTATAAGTGCATGTGTTATCTTTGTTTATAAGATAACTAAATAATTATGCATGTGACAACTACTAAAATTAAATTTAATCAAAGTTAAAATTAGTAATGGGAGCATAGGAGGTGATTGTTAGGTTGGGTCAAGGAGGTATGTGACACATAGTGACCACATTTATTATACTAATAGCACCTCACCTTGGATTTATCAGCTCTTTGATTGTTGTTGAAGATTTTGTTGTTGCTTCCACTTGCTTGTTCCTGCTCTTATCTGCCATCTCTTTGAGCACTTCATATTTTTCCTCATCCTTTGCCTCTCGATCTACCTTTGCCTTGAATTTTTTCTCTTGAAATAGAAACATGCCTTTTGAAAGTGCTTTCTAGAGTGGAATCCTTATTTATGTCTATCCTTGTGTCATGGGATAGAAGTGATCCCTTAAACTGTTAGAATTTCCAAATCCTTTGCTTCTTCTATAGTTTCTACCACAACATCCAATTTGATAGATAAAGATCTGAGAACTTCCTCAACCACTGTTTAATCTTTAATATCATCACCATAAATTTTTAACTAATTTACAACAGTCATGACTTGATTCATGAATGAGTCAATATCCTCTTTCTCCTTCATATGCAAACTTTCAAAATCTCTTCTAATATTTTGCAAGTTAACAATATTGACTTCGGCCATACCTTTATATCTTGTCGCCAAAGTATCCCATGCAATATTTGCTAAAGACATGTTCATAATTTTCTAGAACACTACTTGGTTCACTCTATATTAGATAAGCTACAATACTTGTGCATTCTTCTTTTTGTAGTTCTTCTATTGTTCCCTCTCTACATTACTAAGGGCTTGTTTAGGTGCTTCATCTTTAGGTTATGAAAATCCATCTGTGACATATTCCCAAACATTATAAACTTTGAACGTGGTCTCCATCTTAATGGCCCACACATCATAATCCTTACTTACAAATAGTAAAACTAAAACTTGAAAGTGAATGATGTCATCTTTAACAAATATCTCCTTTACAAAGCTCCTTAAAAAAAACTAAACTCCTTATATTTATTTATATTAAAAAACTTAATTTATAAAAACTTTTTATAACATTTATAAAACACTCCAAAAAAACCATTTTAAAAACGTATTATAATAAATTATTTTCTCAACATTCTAAACAAAAATCCTTACAAAAATATCATAAAAATAGTTTTCCAAACTTTACGTATCCCTTTCCAAACCTTAGGAATCTCTTTTAATAAATAAATCTTTAGGAACAAAGTTTCATGAGTCACGTTTTGATTTTCATACGTTCTCATGAAAATTTCGATTATTTTATACCTCATGGGGCTTGCGTACCCCTACACAAAAAATTATGAAAATTTTTAGTTTTCCGTCTAATGACTTATCACACTTTTTACATTTAAGAAAGTGTGAATTTCACACTTAATTTGTACACTTTTAATTCCTTAAGAGTGCGACAAATTTGCAACTTAATTTTTTTTTTTTTATTTCGGGCTTTTCTATTTTGCCTTGTTTTTACTGGCTCTATAGGCACAACCAATCTTGTGATCCTTCCTTGACTCATATACCAATTTGTTAGGAAGACAGAGGAGGAAAGGCACAAAATAACAAAAACAATTCACACACATTAACACGAGTTGTGACTTTTCTATTGTTCACTAAAACTTGATGATTACAATGAACCTGGTGAGGGGTATTTAAATTTTTGGACTAGCGACTCGCCCAAAATAACTTAACATGAGAACACACATTAAATTCGACTTTACTCAAAATATGACTTAACCTGACTTGACTCAACTTAACTCAGTTAACTAATTCTCTAATTTTAGCAAACGCTTCACATGGGAGTAATTAGCTATCTTTAACCATTCTAAGAGATATTTGATCCCATAGAAAAATGGCCCAATAACCACTCCAAAGACCAACCCTGCCTTTGGAGAATAATTCTAATTTTTTTAGCTTACTAAGGCCCAAAGTGCTTGCCCGAGCACGATTACTAAGGGAGATTAGGAAAGCGATATGCTTGAGTGGCCACTAAAGACCTTGCAGGAGATGACGAAGGAGTGCCACCTCAAATTGATACCTTTGGAGGGAAGTTATGGAGCACAGAACAAAGATAGCAAGAAACGAAAGAGCATGAAGAAAAACATCTGTTGGGGAAGCAAGAATACTAAATTTTCCATCCATCTTGGCTTCATAATTATGATCACATATAAAATTTGGCAGCCTTAGCAAGAGGTTATGAGCTTAGCATGCACGAACTACTTCCTTCAATATAAGATCTTCTACGCTTGTGAGATTTCCTTCGACAACAATAACTGTGGATGGAGATTATATGCATCCATGCTAAAAGGTATAGATGCAACCCTTATCTCGGTTGCAGGTTCTCATTACATCCTTACGTTGTTATTTGGGCCCACCTCTCCATCTCCGTTTACAAAGACGAACATTGAGATTCATTTTCGGAATTTTTTATTGGCTAAATGGTTTCTTGTAGCAAGAAGTTTACCTCTAATATCTATCATTGTCTCCGCACCCCTATTGGGAGCGTGAGGCATGAAATCGATTCAATCTACTGTTGACATGGCTAATGTTTGCTATGCCAACAAGGGGAACTAACC
The DNA here is from genome assembly GCA_000404065.3 of Pinus taeda. Lineage (NCBI taxonomy): Eukaryota > Viridiplantae > Streptophyta > Pinopsida > Pinales > Pinaceae > Pinus > Pinus taeda. Next base: position 17,017 of record APFE031504411.1, on the reverse strand, counting down.
CAATTGTAAGCCCCAATTAGGCCCTCTTTCGTTTGGAATAGCTAGTTCCAATGGGTTTTAAGGGACCCCGTAAACTGTTAAATGCATTGATGGATTGCTTCCGGGTGGAAGACTTCAATTAAATCAACAAAATAAAACAGCTAACCTCTATGTGTTAAATACTATCTATATTACTTTTAACTACTCCAATCTAGTCCTAGCTATCCTAATCAGTCCTGCAAGAGAATAATACAGAGGTTTAAACATCATATATATGTTCATCAGGAGCGTGATAAAGAAGATTAAACATCAGGCACAGATTCAAGTCCAAATGAATCAATCATTGAATTCACAACTGGAAAAGACTGTACTAAAGCTAAATTGAAATCCAATCACTCATATAGGAATTGACATTCTTTTATGGAATTAAAACTGCAACTAATGTTTAACTTAGTTTAAATTCAGAGACCATTCACAAGTTAACCATGAAACTGAATCACATTCAATTTAACAAGACTAATACTGAAATGTAAGTCATCAATATGCATAAATACAAATCACTTTTACATTCATGCCAACAACCACACTCTGATCCGAAACATATAAAAGAACAATCAAATAAGTCTCAAACTAAAGGCTCTTTCTTCCCCCAAAACAGTCCTCCTTATTCAGAATAAAGCAAAATTGTTCTTCTCAAAAATCAAAATCCCTTTATCCTCTTCGGAGGTAATACTTATGCACACGCCCCTGAATCTAGGTCTACCCTACCTCCTCATCTTTCCACTGTATCTGATATGCAAATCGAGTAGATAGAGGATCGTTAGTGTGAACACTGGCATGTAGGAAGCATAACGACTAGATCGATTCCTTTCCGAAGGAAGTGAACAAATGTTGGTAAAAAGGGTGATTGTATGCTGACTTCCCATAATGAATATTGGGATAGATCTGCTTACGAAATGTATAGGCAACACGTTGGGTTCAGACTTGGAACACTTGCGGCCAGACCCTTAAATGCAGTGCTTCTACATACATGGCTCTTCGAATCCCCTCCTGCGTCCTTTACTTCTCACCTGCAAGGATAGCTATCATCAACTTCATGATTGCGAATAGTATAACGGAAATATTCACACATAACATAACACTGCCTTCATGACTTTTAAAAACTATGGGAGTAAGTGCGAAAAGGATGAAGACATGAAACACAGGCAACACATAATCTCCCGCTAAATCCATAGGCTGGGCATGACTTTCGAGGGCTTCCTTTAGTCACAATCGGGTATCGGCTCCTCCGAGGGTCACAAGACCCCTGCCTTCAACCACCCTGATGTGTGATTACACTATCGGGACTCCACAGGCCCACCTTTTTCTCTAAGACTTTGTTCCTTTGTTATATCACGAATTTTGAAAAACATGGAAAACACAGATAATTCTACCCCGATCACTTAGGTTGTACCTCACACTTCATATAATCAGGGATCTAATCATCATCGGGTCCACCTTTCGCCTCTCCACTAACTCATGACCCATGGGCTCTGCCGATATGCGATATGCGATGGGGCTTCCAGATCCATTCGGGTCCGCAATGTTACCCTTCCCTTTGGAAGACCTCGACTTCAATGCTTTTCCAGAAACATAAGGATATAAGCAAAAAACTTGTGTATCCGGCCATAAGGCTGGACTTGAAAATTAATGCGCCCGATTTTATAATCAATGGCAGGTCTAGGTGGTTATGGTGCGCCATATACATGGATTCCAAACCCTCCCAATAGCGATGAGTAATGAGTCCCAGACCTGAAACATAATATATCTTTGTCAATATGGCCGTAGGGTCCAGAATATTTATGCGCCTTTTATATATAGCTTTGGATCTTGGCCATTTAGCGAATTGTGATGTGGTGGGGGACTTACTCGCATTTCTCTTATTCATTCATGATAAACCAACCTTTGCCCTTTGATCAAGGCGAAGTGCGATGAGAAAAAATGGGGGATTCATGTATGCTTTGCAAAACACTTCGACCATAAAGAGTTATGAAGGCGAATGAGGTGCAATAGAGGGTTTTGTGCATTAAGGTCACGAACGGTCATAGTAAGGGTAGGGGCAATTATATATGAGGGCCTATTTTGCCAAAGACACTTATGAGGATTTAGGAAGGTTAGATGAGGGAACGAGTGTGCAGGTTATAAATAAATCATGCTGCAGAGATATTTTCAAGGGGAGGTCTTGACCATTAAGAATTGAAGGGTTAAACTAGCATGGAGTTAGAGTTTCTGAGATGAAAGCAGATCATTCGGGGAAGAGAAAAATCCAGCTTCCAAGGCACACATTTGAAATTTTCTATTAGAGCATGTTTTAATGGGGTGATAGTTGTGGCCACAACAAATGGCGAACCGTTGGGTGAACCAATTATCTCTGTTTCCAAATAACCTTCAGATCAATAAAACATCATGATGTTAAGATAAACATGAAATGCAAACTATATAGATTGACAAGCATGGGTTCCACTTAAACATTAGCTACTTCAGGAGGGATAGAGACAAATAGTTTCTACTTGCTAATATGATTTTGATAGGAATTCTCCAATGGTAATATTATGGGGTTTATTGACCTTCCTTTACCTATTTCCCACTTTCAAAAATCCCTTTGGGGCCATCACTAGTCTCTCCATACCTGTTTAGGTGTGTACCTCATCTCTTTATTACTCATCAAGCTTGATGTAGACATGTTTTTATTTCACTTTATATGAGAATTTCAGAGCTATATTTTCATTGATTGAATGGGATGTAGTCATGGATCATGCCATATTTTTAAACTGCTTAAGAAAGATTGGGCTTGTTGTGTCAACCAGTACTCTAAGCCTAGCAACAGTCCTTACTCTAACCGGCTTCCCAAATAACCTATCCTTCCAGATTGGCACAAGGACTTGACATTTCATTTCTTTTTAGATAAGTCCATTTTCAGGCACAAGGACTAGAGCACAATTAGATTTGCCACAGGGTATGAGACAGTGAGCTTAGCCCATGAAAGGAGGTTTACTTGTAAGTAACAGGTATTGGCCCATTTAGTGTGGTGGATGGGACCAATGGAGAATGATTGTAAACCTTACAAGCAAGTATAAGATAGGTCTGAGTGGGATTTATTTAAATGCAATGTTCCTCCATGCTAGTCCAGCTGTAGTTACACATTTTTTGTTTTAGAAAGATGCCCCTACATACTCCAGATATCCATGTTATCAACAGATCTCACACATTTCCTGACAGATGCCAACGAGGGGTTTTGGTTTGCATTCCACTGCTGATTCTCAAGTGTTCATGGGCTAACAGAAAGTTTGTTTCATTTGCGGGGAGATGATGGATTTAGGAATAGCAGAATAATCAGCAAGTTAATGAGGAAGGGAAAGGTTGAGAGTAGTGGATGAGGGTAAATTTGAAAGGTAGAACGAGACTGGAGGACTACAATTAGCTGGCTGAAAAGGAATGTAATTCAAAACAGCAAAAAAATAGACTTGGAAGAAAACAAAAGAAAGGATAGAAATACAACTAAACTAACAACAAAATGAAATGAAATCTAACCTACTTAGGAGGCAACCACCAATGCGGTGGCTACTAGAAGTATCTCTTCAAATGTTGGCCATTAACAAGGAGATTTTCAGTCTCTCCATGTAATGTTTTCAACCTGTAAGTCCCTTGACCAAGTTTTTCAAAAACTTGGAATGGGCCCAGCCATAGGTGCTAGAATTGTGTGTGTTTACCCTTTGGCTCACTCAACTTATCCCATTTGAGGACTAGCTCCCCTAATTGGAAATCTTTATCTCCTGCCAGATGATGATCAAACCATTTTTTTACAATCATTTGGTGGTTTTTGAACTTAATTTTGGCTCTTTCCCTTAATTCCTCCAAGTTCATCATTTGGTCAATCCTTTCTTGAAGCAGGGGAGAAGGGGTTCGTCTTGAAGCTTGGGAGAGCTATAAGGATGGAAGGGAAACATTTGGGGGCAAGATGGCTTCTTTTCCATAGATGAGGAAGTATGGGGAGTTTCCTAAGGCCACTTTAAGGGTGTCCCTATCGTCCCAAAGGGAATTTGTCAAGGCATTGTGCCAGTGCCTCTGGTTACCAACGATTGACCTACAGATTATGCAGATAAGGTTATTATTGGAAGACTCTACAACTTTGTTTCCCTAGGGTTAATAGTTTGTTGCATAATTTTATGTGGATTGACTTATCAATGGCAAACTCAGGCAGTCTCAGAGATGAAAAGTAAGAAGCTTTATAATAAATTAGAGCGTCAGGGATGCCATACCTGTTGACAATGAATTTCTCAATGAATGATATTACCTCATCTTTGTTCACCTTCCACAACGGGATGGATTCGGTCCATTTTCTGAAGTAATTAGTCATTGTGAGTATATACTTATGTTGTTGTGAGGAGTTTGGAGTGATCTCACCTATGATGTCTAGGCCCCATTGCTAGAATGGTCGATAAAACATAACAGGCCTGAGGGGAATAGTGAGCTTTCTTTCTTGTCCTGTGGCGTTTTGGCAAGCCTTGCATTTGTGAGCATAGGCATGCGAGTCTTTGAACATAGTGGGCCAATAATATCCAACTCTCAATATTTTGTGAGCACTGGTCTCTCTGCCATAGTGACCACCCACTGGGTCGTCGTGCATTTCTTTCAATACATGGTTTGCATCATCTTTCTCCAAACACCTCAGCCAGATTCCATCATGATTTTTTCTATATAAGATGCTGTCAGCCAAATGATATAGATTGGATTTCAATCTGAGTGCTCTCCTATGTGATGCATCCATGTGTTTAGGACACGAACCCCACACTACATAGAAGCTTATGTCATGGTACCATGACTCAGGGTCCAAAAAGGTTTCCGATGCTTCTCCGTCATACATCAGAGCTTCATTACTCCATAAGAGCTCCTCCCTGAGTTCCTTTTGTGCATATTGCAAGCTCATCATTCTTGATTCTTTGAATGCCTCCTTTTGGTCCGCTAAGGCTTCTGCCACTAGCCTTCAAAGTCCCCGCCCTTGAACTATCTGTGCCAACTTTATCTCTAGATCGAACTCCTCAAGGGCGATTATCCAATTCCCTCTTCGCTCACCCATTTCTTTTTGCATGAAGAGGGCTCTTACAGTAGGATGGGGAATGATGACTTTGGTTTTGGTCTTGAGTAAATAAGGGTGGAAGTGTTTTACGACCTTGAAAATTGCATAGCCCTATTTCTCCACGTCTGGGTAATTTAGTTCTGCTCCTTGGAGATTTGAACTCATGTAGGAAATGGGGACTTCATTGCCTTTGTTGTTTCTTTGAGTGAGTATAGCGGCATCTGACATATCAGAGGCAAAAGTGTACAAGAAGAACTCCTTGCTGAAATCGTGGCTGACCAATACAGGAGCTTCTACAATGGCTTCCTTAATTCACCAAAACACTTCCTTGGCTTCATCGCTCCATTTATACACAACATATTTCTTCATCATCAGTTGCAAGGGGCATACTATTTCTGCGAAGCTTGAGACAAATGTTCTAATGAAATTGATCCTCCCGAAGAAAGATTGCATGGATTTTTTATTGGTAGGAGGTTGTATTCTCATGATGGTCTCTATTCATTCAGGATCAGTAACAATCCCTTCGTTAGAAAGGATATGACTGAGTAGTTTCCCCATCAGTGGCTGCAAAGATGATCTTCTTAGGATTCAAAGAAATTCCATACCTTCGGCATCTTTCAAAAATTTGCCTTAGGTGATAAATATGATCCCTTCTACGATATGAATACAGAGTGATGTCATCCATGTACACCACTATTGATCTATTCATCAACCCTCGAAAGGCTATGTCCATAGCTCTCTGGAATGTTGCACCCACATTAATGAGCCTGAAAGGTATTTTACAGCATGCGTAGGTGCCCCATTTGGTTTTGAAGGCTGTCTTAAGCTCATCCCCATGAGATACCAGCACCTGATTATATCTTGAAAACCCATCTAATAGGGATAACCTTTCAGACCCAGAAACACACTAAAGGATGTGTTACATAGAAGGGACAGGATAGTTATCCTTTCGAGATGCTCTCTTCAGGTTTCTAAAATCAATACACAGCCTGATGTCTCCATTTTTCTTTCTCACTAGCATGAGATTGGCTACCAAGCAGGTGTGTCTAACCAAGAAGATGATTTTAGCATCCAACATCTTGTTCAGTTCTTTCTTCACCAATGGTTCTAGGCTTGGATGCATCTTATGCAACTTTTGTTGGTAGGGCATGGCCTCCTTTTCCAAAGGGACCACATGGTGCATAACACTGGAATCAAAGGTCTTTAGGTCTTCATATGTCCATGCAAAGACATCCTTGTATTCTTTAAATAGTTTGACAAATGCAGCCTTTTCTTGCGGAGAGCACCCCAGGCCCAGATTGACATTTTTTGGGTCTTTTTTGGTCCCAAGGTTGATCATTTCATACTTCATGGATGATCTGTGCATTTTGCAGTTAGTCGGTTTCTTGAATTTATCGCACAATTCATACAAGTGCTCCATCCTAACCACTAATTTTGGAATCACATTGGGCTGATCCTTTTCCTCGTCTTCCCTTCCATTCATAAGCTTGTCATGCTCCTTTTCATTAATGACTGCACTCTTTAATGTCTTCTCACAGTGCAGGAACTCAACAATTTTCTCATCATCTTCAAAAACCTGCCAATTTGAGATGTTATCAGGCACGAACGGTCTGAAAGTAAATTCAACAGAACATTTATTTTTCTTCAATCTAAAATCAGGCAAAAGTTTAGCAGCCATATTAGCCATCAGATCAGCATCTTGGTTTCGGCCTCGAGGTATGTATGTAATATTAAAGGAATAAAAAATGTCAATTAAGTCCCATACCTCATGCTGGTACCTCACCAGGTGTGGAGAATTGCAATGTATCATTTTCCTTACATGATCAACGATTATCTGTGAGTCACCAAAAACTTTAAGATTTTTCACATTCAAAGCAATGGCTTTCTTTAGGCCTTGCAACAGGCCTTCATATTCCGCTGTGTTTTTGGTGCATGCAAACTCCAATTGGCTAGCCATTAGATGTTGGTTCCCTTGTGGGTCAATGAGAATACTTCAAACACTTGCACCTTCAAGGCAGTTAGAGCCATCAAAATAGAGTGTCCAGAATATTGCATCTAATATTACATAAATTGAACTACTATCTAAGAAATTAGTCCTATAATCTACTATAATACAGGATTGCTCATCAATTGGATTATGGGAGGGAATTTCCAACTGTGTGTGTCAAAGTTTCTTCAACGGTTTCCGCATGAAACTCTCCAAAACAGGTTTTTGTAGCATAAACATTGAAACTATAGTTCCCAAGGATGAAGTTGGTAAACATTACAGGTTCATTGGGACCATTTAGTTCTGTTACCACATACTTCATGTATCTTTCCCTATCAATTCTCAGCATATTATATTTTCCCTTCTGAGGCAACAAGAGATGGGACCAATCAGTCGAGAAGTATCCATTCAATTTTGCTAACCAGTCCCTACTAAGCAACATTCCATAGGCCTCGGGTATATTGACTACAACTATATCAATGGCTTGTGTGTATTGTGGTTTAGCAGCCATACGAATCAACACATCGTTCAATTCACCAATTACTTTCACATTTGTCCTATCTAATTACATGATCCGAGTTCTAGTTTTTTTAGGTATGGCCTGAAGTCTTTTAGCAACAGCATAAGGCATAATAGTGGATAAGGCACTGGAATCTACCAAGAAATTGTGGACGTTCATGTTGAAAATTTCAAATGTGATGAGGAATGGTGGAGTCATAGATTTCAATTTCCTCCCTATCATAGCTGTGACACCTTGGGGTTTTCGATTCATTTTAGATAAGGTGGCCTCCATAGCTGATGGTATTTGGGCTGCACTAGTGGTACTAACAGGTTTGGACATTGGCTTCTTGGTTTGGGTGCTTGAGGTGGTGGGGGTTTTGCAGTTCTGTCCATTCATAGCTTTCAGCAACAAATCTCTTTGTTGCGTTAATTTTAACAAGTCAAAATATGTGATATTAGCCCTAGACTTCTTGATATCATCCACAATATTGTAATCAATGTTATAAATAGGATAGGGCAGAGTAAACATACCTATTTTTCCATTCTTAGGTGGGACTTTACCATCTTGAGTAGCCTTCATTGCAGTGGGAGATGCATTTTCTTTCTCTAGGTGACTTGCAACAAGGGTATTCTTGGATTGACCACCAGGCTTACTCTTCTCAACAGGAACTCTAGGAGTGGATGCTTTCTCGGGGTGAACATCTTACTTTGTTCAGTCTAAGGGCTTTGCCGCACCTAGGAGTGGCCCTTTACTCCGTGTGTGGATTTCATTAGAGTTTATTTCTGCAGTGTTATCCCCTTCGTCGTCATTCTCATCATTATGGAAATCCCACAGCACATTAATTTGGGTTTCCTCATCTGAGGGTTCTTCTACTTGGTATTCCTCCTTGTATCCTTGTTCTGGTTCGAGTTCTGGTATAGGTTCTTCTTTGTTAAGGAGCAACCCAATAAGAGCCAACTCCTATGTGTTTAAAGCCCCTTCATTATATCGAGCGAGCAATGCAAGTTGGCCATGACCACCTTCTATTTTCTTCCGATAGAAAGGTTTGAAGGTTTTTCTATTATTATAATCTCCTCCCTTCCCCCTTGTACTCTTTCGAGCATTTGTTTTCATATCGATGACTGTGTTTGTTAGTTTCTTAATGATTCAATGCAAACTTTCCACATCTGTGGCATCCTTTTCTTTGGTCTCAACCACTTTGTTGCCACCCCCACTACTCTTCTTAGATGATTGGGAGGCATTCTTCACTTCAGTTGTATAATGACATGTTGTGAGGCTGATCAGTTCATTTTCAACTTTCACCACTTCATCGATAGCACCTTGTAAGGTTTGCACATTACTCCTTTTAACCCACATCACTATAGGGATAGGGAGAGTAGAGACATAGAACTCCATGAGCACTTCGTCAGTAGGTCTAGTGGTGGCTGGGACTCTGTTGAATAGAGTGTTGAATCAGATGTTAAAATCCTTGACTTTCTCTTTGATTTCCATTTTTAGATGGGATAGTTCTAAAACTAAGGCCGCGGGTGTTTTGTCATCACCAAACTTGTGTAAAAAGGCATGCTGAAAAGCATCCCAAGAGGTGATTGACCCTATTTTCAAGTTGAAATACCATGTGGAGGCTACATGAGTCAAAGTAAAAGAGAATAGGCAGCACACCACATCTTCATCAACGACCCCCAACCTGCGTAAGGCTAGGAAGAAAGAGCAAATATGGTTATCAACAGTATCTCGTTGCTTAGGGTTGAAATTAGGTAAAACTTTTTCTGCATTTTTGGGTAAGGGATGCCACTTCCCAGGTACCACTACAGCATACTGTGCAAGCTAGGGAGGAAGTGCTCCCGGAGAAGGTGGGGGTTGATTCCCACCCGGAGGAGGAGGTGGAGGTTGATTCCTGCCCAGAGGAGGAGGTGGAGGTTGATTCCCACCTGGAGGAGGAACATTGGCCATATTATGGATAGGGAAGTTTTGGTTGGAGGCTTATTCGTTAGGATTCTCAAAATCAAGCAAGGAGTTGCCTTTAGAAGGGGAATCCTTAGGAATTTCTTCCCAAGGGGTGTCGATACTTTACAAGGATTTTATCACAATATCTTCGAGAGAAGTCGCTGCAGATTTATCTTCGCTCAGGGTAAAGATCCTTGGCTTTTTCTTAGTTTCCAGAGGTAAAGAGTGAAAGATGGGGAGCTAAGATAGGGAATGAGCATAAGCCTGAGTAAGCATTCTGACTGGTTGTTCTTGAATGATAGGATACTGCCATAGTCTCTTTTCCTTAGGTAACCCGGAAATAGGACTTAGAGGGGTCTCTGTTTCTTCAAAATGAGGTTCTTTTAAATGTGTGGTAGGGTCTCTCCGACCTTTATGATCCATACATTAATCCTTTTGAATCCATGCGTGGCACTTATAGATGAAATCTTGAAAAGCCGGGGATGGCCGTTCAGGCCCTCCTTCTACCGCCAATTTGATGACATGGCTAATGTTCACTATGCCAACAAGGGGAACTAACACGTTTGTAAGCCCCAATTAGGCATGCTTTCATTTGGAATAGCTAGTTCCAACGGGTTTTAAGGGACCCCATAAACTATTAAACACGTTGATGGATTTCTTCTGGGTGGAAGACTTCAATTAAATCAACAGAATAAAACAGCTAACCTCTATGAGTTAAATCCTATCTATATTACTTCTAACTACTCTAATCTAGTCCTAGCTATCCTAATCAATCATGCAAGAGCATAATACAGAGGTTTAAACATCATATATATGTTCAAAAAGAGCCTGATAAAGAAGATTAAACATCATGCACAGATTCAAGTCCAAATGAATCAATCATTGAATTCACAACTAGAAAAGACTGTACTAAAGCTAAATTGAAATCCAATCACTCATATAGGAATCCACATTCTTTTATGGAATTAAAACTGCAACTAATGTTTAACTTAGTTTCAAATCAGAGACCATCCACAAGTTAACCATGAAACTGAATCACATTCAATTTAACAAGACTAATAGTGAACTGTAAGTCATCAATATGCATAAATACAAATCACATTTACATTCATGCCAACGACCACACTCTGATCCGAAACATATAAAAGAACAATCAAATAAGTCTGAAACTAAAGGCTCCTTCTTCCCCCAAAATAGTCGTCCTTATTCACAATAAAGAAAAATTGTTCTTCTCGAAAATCAAAACCCCTTTCTCCTCTTCAGAGATAATACTTATGCACATGTGCCTAACTCTAGGTCTACCCTGCCTCCTCACCTTCCCACTGTATCTGATATGCAAATCGAGTACATAGAGATCGGATCATTAGTGTGACTGCTAGCATGTAGAAAGCATAACGGAGGAATCGATTCCGTTCCAGAGGAGGTGAACAGATGCTGGTAAAAGGGGTGATTGTATGTTGCCTTCCCACAATGAAGACCGGGACAACTCTACTTATAGAATGTACATGCAACATGTGGGGTTTCGACCCAGAATGCCTGTTGCCAGACCCTTAAACGCAGCGCTTCTGCATACATGGCTCTTTGAATCCCCTCCTATATCCTTTACTTCTCACCTGTAATGATAGCTATCATCGGCTTCATGATTGCGAACAATATAACAGAAATATCCACACATAACATAATGCTGCCTTCATTGAATTTTAAAAACTACGGGAGTAAGTGCAAAAAGGATGAACACATAAATTACAGGCAACACATAATCTCGCACTCAATCGATAGGCTGGGCATGGCTTTTGAGGGCTTCCTTCAGTCGCAATCACATATCGACTCCTCCGAGGGTCGCATGACACATGCCTTCCATCGTCCCGATGTGCGATTACATTATTGAGACTCCACAGGCCCGCCTTTTTCACTAAGACCTCGATCCTTTGTTATATCGTGAATTTTGAAAAACATGGGAAAACGCAGAAAATTCTGTCTCGATCACTTAGGTCAGACCTCACACTTTATATAATTGGGCATATAATGATCATCGGGTCTAGCTTTTGCCTCATTGCTAACTACATGACCCTCGGGCTCCATTGATATGCGATATGCAATGAGGCTTCCGAACCCGATATATATATATATATATATTATATATATATATATATATATAGATTTATATATAATATATATATTATATATATAATATATATATTATATATATATATATATATATATATGTTATAATATATAATACTTATTTATTATATATTATACATATATATATAATATAGTATATATTTATATATATATTAATATATATACATATATATATATAATATATTATATATATAATATAATATTATATAATATATATATATTATAGTATATATAATATATTTATACATAATATATATAGTAAGGTTCATAGATCCATTCGGGTCGACATGTTACCATTCCCTTTGGAAGCCCTGACTTCAATGCTTTCATGGAAACATAAGGATATAAGCGAAAAACCTAAGTATCTGACCATAAGGCCAGACTTGAAAATTAATGCGCCCAGTTTTATAATCATCGGCGGGTATGGGGGGTTATGGTGCGCCATATACATGGATTCTAGACCCCGCCAATAGCGATGAGCGATGGGTCCCAGACCCAAAAGATAATATATCTCTATTAATATGGTTGTCGAGTCCAGAATATTTATGCGCCCTTTATTTATAGCTTTGGGGCTTGGCCATTTAGCGATTTGCGATGAGGTGGATGACTTACGCGCATCGCTCTTATTCATTCATGATAGACCAATCTTTACCCTTTGATCAAGGTGAAGTGAAATGAGTGAAAAGGGAGGATTCATTTATGCCTTGCAAAGCACTTCGGCCATAAAGAGTTATGAAGGCAAATGAGGTGCGATAGAGGGTTTTGTTCATTAAGGGCATGAATGGCCATAGTAAGGGTAGGGGCAATTATATATGCAGGCCTATTTTTCCAAAGACTCTTATGAGGATTGAGGAAGGTCCGATGAGGGAACGAGAATGCAGGTTATAAATAAATCATGCTGCAAAGATTCAAGCGGAGGTCTTAATGATTAAGAATTGAAGGGTTAACCCGACATGGACTTAGAGTTTCTGAGATGAAAGAATATCATTCGGGGAAGCGAAAAATCCAGCTTCAAGGAGACCCATTTAAAATTTGTTATCAGAGCATGTTTTAATGGGGTGATAGTTATGGCCACAACACCTACCAAGCTACATCGACCCATAGATAATACCTGTCCAAAGCAATAAATGCACACTCAATTAATTAATGCATTGTAATTTAGGTGAACAAATAGTTATCGTAATGCATAGAGTAATTGGCTTTAACACTCATGGTTAGTCAATTTATTTATAATTATTAGAATTTTTAGCCATAGCCTAACTAGTCGGAGGAATTGCCCAGAAAGATATGGAAATTCCAATCATATTTAGAGAAAATTCAGAAAGGATTTTTGTAAATCCAAGTTATAGTTGTTAAACTTCAAAATTTGAGGTGTCCTAGATGTTTTTGATGGTGCTGAATCCAATTGCACCATAAAAAACACAATTCAAACATTGCCTCTACAAGATGTTTCGAAATTTTTTTGCCTAGATTCCTGCCATTTTTTTTCGTCTGGGCAATTCCTCCACCTTGGTAGACGACTCCGAACTTTTATAAGAATGATTTGTATTGATTTAGGGTAACATTAGATTTAAAAATAAATTATAAATACTAACATTAGAAAAAAAATTATTTTAAAATTTGTATTTAAATAATTTTATATTTTAAAATTAATAAAAAAATTCAAATGAAAATACTACAATATAAAATTTGATTTTGTTTTCAATTTTTTAAATAAAAAAATAGTGTTGATCATAATTAAAAATAAAAATAAAAATATTAATTGGTTCGTGGTTTTTTCAATTAAATACATTATAAAATATCAATAATCTTACTTTCATTGTGTTCACTGGATTTTTTGTTGGCATTACAGTTGAGAATATGTGGTAAGAATATTTGACTGCCACTCTCAACCATAAATAAAAGGCATTGTCTAACTAATAGATGAAATGACCATTTTCTGAGATATCAATATATATGTTGAGATGTTACGTTGATGTATACACTAGGTATATGTATGGTATATATACAAGTATATATACCAACTAGAAGAAAATGTATATCCATACCATCACATATGCAATCATAGATTAGAGCCTTTATAGACCCATTTTCAATGATTCTAGCCACACTATCCACCAAAATACATGACCATTGAACAAACTTGACTAGATAATGACCTATTATTAGGCCACGTCAAATTGAGCATATGTATACATCGATATTTTGTTATAAATTGAGGTATTGACATATTGATATCGATGTGTTGTCAGTATCTCTCTCTCTCTCTCTCTCTCTCTCTCTCTCTATCTTATCTATTATATATTATATATATATATATATATATATATATATATATATATTATATATATATATATATATGCTTTTATGAATTCATCTGAATATTACACCATGGATGTCCAATTTTCACTATTCTTTCAGCATCTCTTCTACCTAATTTGTTGGCCAGAAGTGAAGCATGAAATCTAATTACAAATTGTCAGAATTGACTAAGAACCTAAAACTAGAAAGACCATAATGTCCAAAAGACCCCTAAGATAAAGACAACCTGCATAAATCAAGGCATAAGAGGATTAATCATATGGTTACCTAGTGAATTTGGATTCCTGGGTTCCGAGTGGACATGGAATTCTACATGACTCAATCTCCCATCCATGTTTATAAGAATAGCTTCGACGTGAATCACATAAAAATGACCTTTGTCGACGCGTTTCGAACCAACTAGTGTGGTTCATCGTCAAGACAAGTTGAAGACACAGATCTGGCCTAGCAAATTAAATAGACTGAGCAGAGACTCCAACGGCTATATAACGGCTAATTTTGACCCTAAGACCCAGCCCAACTTATATTAATAAATTTAATATTATTATTATTTTTATAATATTAAAATTGATAAAACAATATTCTATTTCTAGAAATTAGTGAAATTAGGTGTGTTGACTAGAAACTAACGTAATTTATTTAATTAGATAACATTAGGTTATTAATAAATTAATATTAATGGTTATTAAAAATTAATTATTAGTTTGAATGATTTCCTTTGAAGAACTTATATTATTATTATTACTTTTCTAATATTAAAATTAATAATATAATAATCTATTTCTAGAAATTAGTAAAATTAGTTATAATGAATAGTGATTTACCTAATCAAATAACAATAAGATAATAATAAAATGGTTATTATAAATTTATTAATTGGTTAAGTGATTTCTTTATAAGAAGTAATTTAGGGTACATGAATAAATTACCTATTCTTATTCCAAAAATAATAATAATATTTTCAAAGGTAATTTAAAAACAATAATAAAATAATTACACAGGTAATTTAAAGACAATAAGTATTTATTTAATAAATCAAAAACTAAATATATACATGAATTATTTACTAAATGTATGTTAACTTATATAATTAGATTTGAAAATTGATTAAATTTATTTTGTTTATTGAGATAGTATATATATATTATTTGATCGTATCACTATGCGATAGAAGAAATCTAGATGGGCCATACTTATTACCTCTAGGTTGAGGAGCTGCAAATAAATAGCTCAAGGTAGTAATCACAAATAAAACTAAAATGACTACCACATAAATAAAGGAATACATCATAATCTAGAAACCCTGATACTAATGACACTATGAATAAACTAAATAATAACCAACTCCGGAAAAAGACCTTCATCAAAAAATGGTAAAATCAAAAGGGATTAATAGCTAAAAACAAATATCCTTAATAATACTAGAAAACTCGAGAAGATTTTACTGAACGACCAAGAGGAAAGCATCCTGGAAGAACAGAGAGGGAAGGAAGAAACCCTAAGATGACAGGGCGGGGATCCAATTTCTACTGACCTTCCAGCCATCATCTCTGTTGAGATTGATGGGTCTGCGCTCAATTTCAATAGCTTCCCTTAACTTGCGATGATGAAACCAATCCACCCTGGCAATGACTTTGGCCTCCTCGATGCAGACGTGATGCTTAGTCTTGTCCTCATGCTCTGCTAGGGCTCAGGATTTTGTTCTTCTATGCCTCAAATCTACTGCATGCTCGCAAATTCTCTACTGGATGGAGCGCCCTGTTTCCCCTATATAGGGTGTCCCACAGGAGCAAGGAATCAGATACACACCCTTCATGTCCTTGGGGTTAACAGGATCCTTCACCGACCGCAGGGAATTACAGATGGTTCTGAGGGGTCTGAAGGTGGAGGGAATATCAAACTTTCTAAGGATCTGCGCAATTTTGTCTGTGGTCCCTTGGATATAGGGTAGATGGACACCTAGTTGGTGCTGCTTAGGCTCTTAAGCGTTGATTAAGAAAGAGCCTAAGGAGCGCCAGCTAGGTGTCCATCTACCCTATATCCAAGGGACCACAAACAAAATTGCGCGGATCCTTAGAAAGTTTGATATTCCCTCCACCTTCAGACCCCTCAGAACCATCCGTAATTCCCTGCGGTCGGTGAAGGATCCTGTTAACCCCAAGGACATGAAGGGTGTGTATCTGATTCCTTACTCCTGTGGGACACCCTATACAGGGGAAACAGGGCGCTCCATCCAGCAGAGAATTTGCGAGCATGCAGCAGATTTGAGGCATAGAAGAACAAAATCCTCAGCCCTAGTAGAGCATGAGGACAAGACTAAGCATCACGTCTGCATCGAGGAGGCCAAAGTCATTGCCAGGGTGGATCGGTTCCATCATCGCAAGTTAAGGGAAGCTATTGAAATTGAGTGTAGACCCATCAATCTCAACAGAGATGATGGCTGGAAGGTCAGTAGAAATTGGATCCCCGCCCTGTCGTCTTAGGGTTTCTTCCTTCCCTCTCTGTTCTTCCAGGATGCTTTCCTCTTGGTCGTTCAGTTTAATCTTCTCGAGTTTTCCAGTATTATTAAGGATATTTGTTTTTAGCTATTAATCCTTTTTTATTTTACCATTTTTTGATGAAGGTCTTTTTCCGGAGTTGGTTATTATTTAGTTTATTCATAGTGTCATTAGTATCAGGGTTTCTAGATTATGATGTATTCCTTTATTTATGTGGTAGTCATTTTAGTTTTATTTGTGATTACTACCTTGAGCTATTTATTTGCAGCTCCTCAACCTAGAGGTAATAAGTATGGCCCATCTAGATTTCTTCTATCGCATAGTGATATGATCAAATTATATATATATATGTATGTATATACTATCTCAATAAACAAAATAAATTTAATCAATTTTCAAATCTAATTATATAAGTTAACATACCTTTAGTAAATAATTCATGTATATATTTAGTTTTTGATTTATTAAATAAATACTTATTGTCTTTAAATTACCTTTGTAATTATTTTATTATTGTTTTTAAA